>JAJTWR010000125.1:0-13944 GCA_021613335.1 Whitmania pigra
ACCGCCCCCCCATAAGCGCCCAAGCCAATGTAGAGTGCATGACCCAGAGATAATTGTCCCGCAAACCCCATCATCACATTCCAGGCCTGACCGACATAGGCAAACCAGAAAATCAGGGTGAAAATGGAAATCCAATAGGAATTGGCTACCTCGGGCATCAAAAACAAAAAACCCAAGCCAAGGGTGAAAAGTATCTTTCCCCGCAAGGTTACTCCTTCAAACAGATTTTTTAAAGTCATTGCGGAGTTTTCCCAAACAGCCCCTGCGGACGACCAGCAGCACCAGAAATCAGGAGACCGTAGGAAACCATCTGTTTGAGCGATGGATTCATCAACACCCCGGCGAGCGCTTCGGATACGCCGATCAAAATGCCGCCAAGCAATGCTCCCCCCATGCTGCCAAGCCCGCCAACGATGACGATAATAAAACTTAGCAGCGTATATTCGCCTGAAAGCTGCGGTCGCACATCTAGAAACCAAACTAAGGAGACCACCGGCAACCCCCAACGACCGCCGAACCAATTCCGAAGGTGATGGCGTAAAGTCCCTTCACATCGAGGCCAAACGATGGCCGCCCCCAAAGGTTATCGGCGCAAGCGCGGATCGCGATGCCCGTGCGGTTAAAACGAAAGAAGGCATAAAGGATCGCGGCAATGGACCAAAGCCCCGACCGCGGCATAGGTTCTTGTTTTGTCTAAGGAAACCGCGCCAAAAGATAAAACGTCGAACCCATAAGATAGATTGGCGCTGCGGGCGTTCCGGTCCAAAGACCATCAACATGCCATTCTCAAAATCATCGCGATGCCAAGCAACAGAATAAACTGCTGGTAATCGGGACGATCGATGAAACGGTTCAGCAAACCCCGTTGTAAGATGTAACCGGCCAAAAACAACAGCCCCCCACGGGAAGCGCGCTAAGCAGCGGGTCGACCCCCCAGGCGGTGGCCAGCAGGACCGCGGCGAACATTCCCAGGACCATCATTTCCCCATGGGCAAAATTCACGAGGCGGACGACGCCGAAAACCACCGACAGGCCCATGGCGGCAAGCCCATAGACGAGGCCGGTTAAAATGCCGGAAGCAAGGGTTTCGACGTAAAACGGCCAATGCATTTCCTACCCCGAGCCTGCCAGCCCGGAACCGGAAAGACGATGTTTTTTTCAGCCGGCCCCTTGGGCAGAACCACGATTGGGCGTTGTTCCTGAATTTGGGATGACGGCGCTCGAAAAAGAGACGTTCTGGCCTTTGGCGTCAAAACGAATGGGGGGACCGATGATCATCCGGGTTTCAAGCTGGGTCGTCCGCAAAGCTTCCAGCAGCGCCGGGGCCGCGACGCTGCCGGCGCGTTTATGCGCGTCGGCGGCGACCAATAAGGCGTCCAGGGTAACAACTGATATTGAAGGAACCCGTCGAAGTTATCTTGTGGGAAAAGCTTGGAAAATTCCGCTCGCACCTGTGCGCACAAGGCGGAATTTCGGATCGGACCAGGGAAGGATGGTGATCGCATAATCGGAATATTTGCCAAGAACTCTGTAAAATTGTTGATCGTAAAACCCGGGGGAGCCGGGGCTTAGGATCGCCTGAGGCTCAAAGCGCTGCTTCACCATTTCCCGCAGAGCAAAATATAGCATCGGCGGCGCGGGTCGTGGCGATGATCACCTCGGCGCCGCTGGCCCTGGCCTTGGCTTTGGCTTGGCGACTTCAACCGATAGATCCTGGGCTTTGGGGTCGTAGGAACCGGGTCGAGCATGGTAAAGGGCATGCCGGCATCCGGAAATAACGCATCCCAAGCTGTTTTATTCGCTAGACCGAAAGTGTCATTGGCATGAAAAAATAGCGCCTTTGTCGGCGTTTTGCCGCTAACGGCAAAAATATCTTTCATAAGTGAGAAGGCGTTTCGAATCAAATCGATGGAGGTTGGAAAATTCCTGAACAGCGTCTTATACCCTTGTTCGGTCAACTGCGGGGCCGCGGCAATGTTAACGACGAGGGGGATTCCGCGTTGTTCGCAAACCTGTGCCGCCGCGCCGGTTTGGCCGCTATCGAAAGCGCCCAGAATGAGGTGGGCGCCGTCGTTGAGCAGTTTTTCAGTGCGGGCCCGCGCGGTATCGGTATTCGATTTCGGTGTCGGCAGCGAGCAGCTGCCCCGCGATATCCGAGGCTTTCCAAGATCGGGGGGGCAATCGCTTCGGCGCGGGCGCAAGCTTGTCCGGCCTGTGCAAGATGGGCCGAGCGCGGCAGTAAAACGCCAATCTTTAAGGGTTCTCTAGAATTCTGGGCAAAGGCGGGCGCATGAAGCAGGCCAGCTCCCCCAAGGCCGGCGGCCCCGATCAGAACTTGGCGGCGGGTAGGCCCTTTTTTCTCCGAGCGATCCGGCGGCATTCTCTATTCCTCCAAATTTAAAACTGCGTTGAGCAATCTTGGCGGATCGCTCCGCGCTTGCCAAGAGGCGATGCGACCCAAGCCGTATAGCGCAAAGAAGAATAAAAAGAAAAGGGGGAGGCGTTCGTCCAGGCCCAAGGCTGGCCCGCCAAATCGCCTGGAATAGCGCGCCCTTGCCGATCGCATCGGCATTTACCTAAACTACCTAAAAACAGGGCGCTTGAGATTCAAGCGGTCCGCTCCGATCCTGCCTTGATTAAGGCGCTCGTTCAGTCTAACACCAAGGCAAGTTTTGCTATAGGAGGGTGCCCCCCCCGTGTCGACCAGCCCTTATTTTTTGGCGGAATCTCTGGCGTCTGATTTCACCCTATTGGTTCGGAGATCAGCGCAAGATCGCGGGTCTTTTTTCTGGGATCGTTGATCGCGATCAGTCTTGGTCTCGTTGGGTAAACGTAAGATTCAACACATGTATAAAAAATACTACGATGCGCTTCAAGAGTTGAATTATGGCGAATTCGTAACCCAAATTTGAGATCTTTAGCTGGATAGCGACGCTTAATATTTTAGGGCAAATCTTGCGTATCTATTTACAGAAAAAATTGAAAATTGAATGGCGAAGCTGGCTCGTCCAGAATTTTCCTCGTGCGATATTTGTCCGAGCGCTTTATTTACCGGCTGCAATTGGGCGAGGCCAAAGCCGATAACCCCGACCAAACGTCTCGCCCAAGATATCGATGAATTGACCGAGATAACCCTGGCCTGTGCCTGCTTGGGGTTGCTGTCTTCCGTCGTCACCTTCGTCACTTTCTCCGGCGTGCTGTGGGGCATATCGGGATCCTTGGACTTCACCCTTGGCGGAATGGAGCTAAGCCTTCCCGGCTATATGCTCTGGGCGGCGCTGGCTTATGCGATTTTTGGAAACCTGGATGAGCCATGCGATTGGCCGCGCCTTGATCGGTTTGAATTTCCGCCAGGAACAGTTGGAGGCCGATTTCCGCTACGCTTTGATCCGCGCCCGCGAAAATGCCGAAGGCATTGCCCTTTACCGGGGGGAACCCCAGGAAACTGCGCAATTGAGCGGTTTTTTCAAGGTCGTGGTAACCAATTATCGCGCCATCATCCGCCGAACGGTTTTACTGACCCTTGGAACGGGGAGCTATAATCAAGCCGCGATCATCTTTCCCCTCGTCGTTGCCGCGCCGCGTTATTTCGCAAACAAATCAAAACTTGGCGACTTAATGCAGATCAGCCAGAGTTTTGACCAAGTGCAGAGCGCGCTTTCCTTTCTCGTCGATAGCTATCGGACGATTGCTCTTTGGCGCGCCGTGGTCGAGCGGTTGACAGGGTTCATGACGGCCGTTGAGCAGATCGAGACCAGTCACGCCTACGACCGTTGCCAGCGCCGCCTCTCGTCCACGTCAATTCCAGGGCGAGGATCTTCCGCCTCTTTCCTGCCCAATGGCCAAGCGTTGCTAGGGCCTTTGAACTTCACCATTGCCGCAGGCGAGCGCGTGATGATCACCGGCCCCTCCGGCTGCGGGAAAAGCACCTTCCTTAGGGCGCTAGCCCAGCTTTGGCCTTATGCCGATGGGCGCCTCGCGATGCCTGATCCCGCCGAAACTCTTTTCTGCCGCAACGTCCCTATGTGCCGATTGGAACGTTAAGGGCCGCGCTGACCTATCCCGCCCCCCCCGACAGCGTGGCGGCAAAACAACTCATCGAGCTGCTTGAAAGGCTTTCGCTGCAATCCCTGATCCCGCATCTCGAAGAAACGGCGCTCTGGAGTCATATTCTTTCAGGCGGGGACAACAGCAGCGGATCGCCATTGCCCGGGCTTTACTTCACAAGCCGCGCTGGCTTTTCCTCGACGAGGCGACCAGCGCGCTCGACGAGGCGAATCAAACCGTGGTTTATCAAATGCTTAGCGCCAATCCGGACACGGCCCTGATTAGTGTCGGACACCGTTCCGCGCTGGCTCAATTTCATAGCCGTAGTTTCACTTGGAGGCGACCGAATTGTCTTCCAAGACACCCAATTAAAGAAGCTTGGGTCATATCGTCATGGCGATTCGTACAAAGATTCTATAACTGCTTGACCCCGGCTTTAAAAGAATTAAGCAGGATGGAGACGCTAGTTCGAGGGTTAGAATTAGCAAGCCCTGGGTAAGAACGGAGAAATTGTGCAAGAAATTCTGGCAAAGATTCAAGAGTATGGTGATATTTTTTATATCATTACTTTTCTTTGGACGGCCGTTGAAGGGAGACTTTTGTCATTTTTGCAGGTTATGCCGCCCATCTTGGTTTATTGTCCTTACCAATTTTGATCGGCTGCGCTTGGCTTGCAGTTTTTGCGGCGACCAGGTTTATTTTTTATTGGGCCGCCGGTATGGGCGGAGACTCCTGACGCGATTTCCAAAATGGGAGCCGGGCGTCGCGCCGGGCGATGGACCTCCTGCATCGGTATAACACGGGGTTTATCCTGTCCTTCCGTTTTATCTATGGGGTTCGCAACGTCAGCTCTTTTGCGGTCGGGATGAGTCGCATCTCCTGGGCGCGTTTCAGTTTCTTGAATTTCGTCGCGGCGGGGGGGTGGGCGACCTCCTTTGCCGGAATAGGCTATCTCTTCGGCGCTGCCTTTAAAGAAATGCTTGGAGATTACGCCCTCTATATCACGATTACGATGCTTATTGGCTTTGTCGCTTTCGCCTGGTGGATTCTCTCGGGGGCCGAGCGGCGCGCAAAGCGCCTGGCGCGGCGGGCCGCCTCGAACGATGACGGCGGCACTCAACGGATCGACCAGAGCGGTACGGCGAAAACCCCCCAGAGCAAAAGAGCAATCAGTAGCAGGATCGGGTACGAATAAAAAAAAACCAACCCGCGATCAGGGAAAGCGCCGTCAAACTATAAAGCGCGAGCCGACCGGGGGCTGTGTTGGGCAGAGTCATCTCGCCCCAGCGCTGAAGCGCCACAAGACCAATCAAGAGCATCAGCGCAAGACATGCCAAAAACAAGCTCACAAAAAAATTAACGCCACTTAGAATTCCCAAGGAAGCCAGAAACAGCCAATAAGCAAAAAGAATCGCCGCACGGATGTTGTGCTAAAACCGCTTATTCGCAGCAAAAAAACTCGCCCGGTAACGTTAGATTTCTTGGACGGCGCGGCAGATGAAGCTTCATATCAGGAATCCCGCCGCCGCCCCCGGCGTGCAGCCAGGGGGGCGGGAAGCGAAAGAGGATTTTGGACAGGTTCAACCGTTTTTGGCGGCCTCGGCGGTTGGAAGAACCGAAAGCGGCGGAGCGCCTTGCCGCAAGCTGTATCAAGCGCACGCGCCGGTCGCATTTGTTCTGGTAGCGCTTCGGCCCAACGACATAACGCCTCCCATCCAGATCGAAAGGGGCCAGATGATTGCCTGGAACGATTTTAGACGGATCGGGCTGGTAAAGTCCAATGGCGCAGAAGCGGAAAAAAAGCCCAATCTGTTCCAGGGTTAGACAAAAATCATAAATCGCCTCGGCTTCCAATTCCGCAGCCCCGGCCGCTTGCCGCATTTTGGCGGTGAGCGCGCGAAACAAAAGATCGACCGTCGTGCGCCGGATGCGTAGAGTTTTCCGTGATGTTTTCAGTTCGGGCCGACTCTCGATGGCAAGCGAATAGACGAGCTTTTCTTCCACTTCCCGGGCATGGGTGAAAAGTTGGGTGGCGTGCGTGCGAAAATATTCTTCCCAAACTCTAAATTGATGTAGCGTTTTGCGCTTCATCGCCATCGAGCAAACCGAACTTAGGGTAGTATAGCCCGTGCAGCCGCCCTCGGAGGTCGCGGGCCTCGGCGTTAAGGCGCACCCCGAGCGATTCAAAATCGGCGCGTAGAGCGCGGGCGTCAAAATCAGCCCGATCAAATTTGCGCGTTAACATCCTTACTCCGTTTCGGTCAGGCAACCCGGCTATTCTATAAGAAAGGCCAGAGAAATATCGAGAGCAGAAACTATATTAGCGTTGCCTTGCATAAGTTTTTTTTTAAGATGCGCCGATCGGAGAATCCGGAATCCGGCAACCGAATCTAAAAGAAAATACAAGGTATTGCTCAAATTTGGTCAAGTCCGCAACGTCTTGTGGAACCAAAAAACATATCCGACCGCTTTAAAAATTGTTGCTTGCTAAGCAGGTGTTCAAGTATCAAAGGAACTGCCTCGTACTGTTTACCGTGCTACTAAGTTGTAATAACTATAATTTGGAAAGGAGGGGCTATCGATCCCACCGCTTTGCCTGGCGCAAGCGGTTTAACCAGGGCGGTTTGGGGTGTTCCTTGCCGTCGGACCCAGGGAGATAGGTGTTTAATGCAAGCTGCGGATGTTCGACGCCCTAATCGAGAAAAATTAAAGGTTTGGACCCGCCGCCATTTTTCCAGTGCGGCAGGTTTTGATTCGTGAGAATGACTCGGTTCGAGTTTGGACACTGACAACGCGATTTCAAGTTGTAACGACGCTGGGCGTCGCCTCTTCGGGGCCTGGACCCTGGCGAGCAGCGTCGGTTACGGGTATCAAACCTATAAAGTGGATAAAAAGAACGCGGAAGTTGAACGAACTCGAATCGCCTATCATGAATGATCGAAGAAGTTGCAAGCCAGAACCAGAAATTTGTTTCGATTACCAAGGATCTCGATACTACCGCTCTATCTTTTGACGCTGCTCGAACAAAACAATGGGGTGCGTGGCGCCCTTGCCTTGGCGCAGGATCAAACCGGGAATTCGGAAACCGAGCGCTATACGAGGCCGAAGCGGCCTTGCGTAAACAGCTGCATATACTCGAAAGCGAGCTTGGCAATTTGACCGAGCGCAGCGTCCTGCTGCAAAAGATGTCGTCGGGATGCGGACCCGAATCATTTTCCAGTGGGGGATGCGCGCGCCGCACCGCCGCCGCGCGCGCGGCGATCGACCGTAATATCGCCCGCTTGGAAAATGCGGCGCTGGCGGCGCAAAATCACGCAGCGGAACTGGAAAAGATTTTGGCTCAAAAGCAGCAGGTCGTCGATCAGGCGCAAGCTGGCCGTCGTCAAGCCATAATCGACCGCGACTTGGCGCTCGAAAAAAGCCGCGCAGATCGAAACCCAGATGAATTCGCTAGCCCCAAAACAGCAGCAAGCCCTTGTCAAGCTACAGGAGCGAACCCAGGGAACTTTGCAAAAGGTCGAGGCGGTCTTTGTCGCGGCGGGCGTCGATCCCAAACGTCTATCGCCGATTTTACAGCGTTCGGGGCGCGGCGGCGGCGGACCTTTCGTTCCCTGGTCGGAACAGGTTAAGGGATTGATGCCAGCGATGCGGGGGAAAAAGCCATGAGCTTGGCACGGCGCTTGAAAAGCTGGAAACTTACGCCCGCTTCTGGCCTCCATGCCGTTAACGGTGCCCTTGAAACCGATTATGCGGTGATGTCTGGTTTTCGGGGTATCGCCGGGATCCCTTCAATGGGCGCTCGGCCATGCATGAAGGGATTGATTTACAGTCTGGATTTCGCACTCCCATCCGTCCGGCGGACTTGGCCGAGTCGTCTTTGCGGGTTGGCACCCCCAATATGGGCGTTTGGTTGAGGTCGACCATGGTTATTCCATTCGAACGCGCTATGCGCATCTCGATGAATTAAAGGGTGCCGAGGGACAAGAGGTGGACCGGAGCACGGTGCTTGGACTCATGGGGCGTTCGGGGCGCGCTTCGGGGGTGCATTTGCATTATGAGGTCGTCGTCAATGGTCCCCCCTCGATCCTGCAAACTTCATGAGGGCAGCAAGCAATGTTTCAAAATCAAATAACCGGCGGGAGACCGGCCTGCCTTCCAAAATAACCTCGGCGTTCCTTCGATCTTATCGCCTGAGTTGAAGGTGGTCGGGGATCTCTTCACCACCGGGAAATCCAACTGGATGGGATGGTTGAAGGAAATATCGACGCCCACACGCTGGTGGTGGGCGAGGCCGCGCAGGTTCGCGGCAATGTCACGACCCACATGTTGCGGGTTGCGGGGAGTATCGTTGGCACGATTCGGGCAAAGGAAGTGTTTCTATCCCGGTCGTCCCGCGTGAATGGCGATATCTATCACGATGTTCTATCGATCGAGGCGGGCGCGCGCCTCGAAGGCGCCTGCCACCTTTTGACGCCCCTTGAACCCAGTGAAAGCCAGATTCGTCCAACCGCTTACTCTTGACCCAGCAGCCGGAAGCGGTTTAGCCGCCGTGAAAGGCAGCTGCCCGTCCGAACGCCATTCGGGACGGATCATTCCTGGTTTTCCAGCCTGTAGCGGGAGCCGGGGTACAGCAGGCGAACCGTTGTTACGGCCCGGCCCGATGACCAGGTGCGCCGCCTGACCAAAAGGCAGGGCTCGTTGCGACCGATGGCCAGCAGCTTGCTTTCCCATGGCTGCGGTAACACGGATTCAATGAACTGTTCACTTCGGGAAATTGGAGCGACCTCCGTCAAATAAGCATTTGGCGTCAGGGAAGTGAAGTTTTGCTCAAGATAGTCAGGCGCGAACCGCGGCATTTACAAACCTGTCTTCTAATTGTATCGGAGCCTCATCCTCGTGGTGGACGATAACCGTATGAAACGCTGTCGCTCCGACTTCAATCTCCAAAGCTGCGGCAAGATCGTGCCCGCAGACTTCGGCTTGCGCCAAGATCAAATGGGATCGATGGCGCGATCCCCGTTCTTTGATTTCATCCGCAATATTTCGGATGCCCATTCCAGCGCCCGTTTTTTGGGAGCGACAAAGACCCCGCCCCTGGATGCGAACGATCACGCCCTCCGTTGCAAGCTCTCTTAGCGCGCGATTGACGGTCATCCGGCTCATGCCCAGCGTTTCCACCATTTCGTTTTCCGATGGGATCCGATGGTTCGTCAGCCATTCCCCTGATTCTACCTTTTTTTTGATCTGCACTTTCACCTGCTCATAAAGAGGGAGGGGGGGGCGCCCTTCGGGCGAAACGCGAGGCATTTTGATCAAGAATGGCATCGGACCTCCTAAGGGGAGAAAAGATTTTTCTTATAAAGCAACCCTCTTATCGGGTCGCAAAAAAATATCCTCTCAACCCTTGCTTGTTTTTAAAGAATAGGTAACTTGTATATACAAGAAGGAGTGTGTACCATGATGTCCGGAAAATCAGTTTTCTGTGAGCGGGTCCTTCTTGCCGATGGATGGTCGGAAAATGTAAGGCTTTCCATCGATGCGCATGGCGTGATTAGCGCTCTTGATCGCCGCTCGAGCGTTGATGCGGCTGATATGCGGGCAGGCGGCCCCGTTGTCCCGGCATTGCCGAATGTGCATTCGCATTCCTTTCAACGCGCGATGGCGGGACTTGCGGAAGTATCGGGGTCGGCGGAAGACAGTTTTTGGACCTGGCGCACCTTGATGTACCGCCTGGCGTCGCTTCTCACGCCCGATGACATTGAGGCGATTTCGGCCAAGTTGTATATAGAGCTTCTAAAGGGCGGCTTTGGCCATGTCGTTGAATTTCACTATCTTCATCACGCGGGTGGCGGCCAGCGTTATGCTAATCTGGGAGAAACTTCTTTTCGCATTTTGTCGGCGGCGCAGACCGTGGGAATTGGCCTGACGCATCTGCCGGTTTTTTATGCGCACAGCGGTTTCGGGGGAGGCGATCCCAAAGAGGAACAGCGCCCTTTCCTAACGATGTTGAGGCGTTTCTTCGCCTTTTCGATTGCCTGAAGGGGGCTTTTGCGAGGTCGACGTTCTTTTGGGAATGCCTTTCATTCGCTTAGGGCGGCGGCTCCCAACGAAATGCGCGCGCTGCTTGCCGCCGGGCCGGGCGATGGACCTATTCATATTCACTTGGCCGAACAGGAGCAGGAGGTCGAGGATTGCGTTGCGTGGAGCGGGCGCAGACCCGTCGAGTGGCTTCTCGATGAAATGCCGGTCGATCCGCGCTGGTGCGCGGTTCACGCCCCCATATGACCGATGACGAGGGGGGGCGGCTGGCGCGTTCGGGGGCGGTTGCCGGTCTGTGCCCGACGACTGAAGCCAATCTTGGCGACGGTATTTTTCCTGCCACGCGCTTTATGACAGAGGGCGGCGCGATCGCCATCGGCACGGACAGCCATGTTGCAACGAGTGTCGCGGAAGAATTACGACTACTCGAATATGGCCAGCGACTTCGGGACCGTCGGCGCAACCGTCTTGCCACAAGCGCGAGGCGGTCGGTTGGCGGAACGATCTTCGACGCGGCGCTGATCGGCGGGGCGCGCGCGGCCGGCAGGGAGACGGCGGGACTTTGCGTGGGGGCGCGGGCCGATCTCGTCGTTCTTGACGCGGCGCGCCCGTTTCTTGCGACGGCGTTGGGCGATAGGATCCTGGACCGCTGGCTTTTCGCGCTTGGGTCCGAGGCGGTTCGCGATGTCATGGTTGCCGGGAATTGGGTCATTCTTAACCGTCGGCATGCGCTGGACGATCGCATTGATCGCGTCTTTGGAAGCGTTCTTCGGAAATTAGGGCGAGATATTTAAGATTCTTGCTAATAAAGGAGAGGAAGAATGGAGATATTCAATCAAAGATTGGTAGGAGCGCTAATCGTAACCGCTTTTTTGGGCGGAGGACTTGCCCGCCCGCCCTGACGCTCGGTGCAAAGGAGAGGTTGAGCCTTGTCAGCGGCACGCCTTGCGCAACGTGACTTGCCTGTATTGCCTCGACCGGGCGAGAGGCTGCTCGATTGGGCGGATGCTGCTGCAGCCTTCACTTACAGCGCTCTGGGCGGCAAGAGAATATTTTTGCGGACGAGTCCATGCGCTTGCGGCGCTCCCCGGGTCTTTGGAAGACAGCGCAGCGCCCGCCCAATCCGCAACCGCGTCGCGCGCTATGCGGACGATCAACCGTTAAATAGCGATTTCAAGCCTATCGCAATTGCTTCGGGGAAGAAAGTTCTGGTATCGACGCATGAGTCTTTTATTGAAAAACGCGCGAATTGCGACCTTGCGTGAAGAACTTCCCGGCCTTGGTGAAATTGAGAATGCCGTTGTTTTGGTAAGGGAAGGTAAAATCCTTTATGCAGGCCCCGCGGCTGATTTAACTTCGGTTCAAGGCGCTGAAGTTTTGACTGCGGGGGACGCTGGATCACCCCGGGTCTTATTGACTGCCATACCCATCTTATCCATTCCGGAACCCGGGCGCGGGAATTTGAAATGCGCCTTGCAGGGGCGAGTTACGAGGAGATTGCCCGCGCCGGGGGGGGGATCCTTCGCTCGGTTCGGCAGGTGAGGGAGGCGAGCGAGCGGAGTTTGATCGCTCAAGCGCTGCCACGTCTTGATGCCTTGATCTTAGAGGTGCGACCACCTTGGAAATCAAATCGGGGTATGGTCTGACAATCAGGATGAGCTGAAAATGCTTCGGGCGGCGCGTAAGCTTGGCGCGATGCGTCCCGTTTACGATTACCACGACCTATCTCGGAGCCCATGCGACGCCCGAAGAATACAAGGGGCGCAATCGCGCCTACTTGGACGAAATTGTTTTACCGGGGCTTGAGAGCGCGCATGATGAAGGGCTTGTCGATGCCGTCGATGGTTTTTGTGAAGGCATTGCTTTCTCACCCGACGAAATTCGCCGGGTGTTCGACCTGGCCCGCCGCCTTGGTCTGCCCGTCAAATTGCACGCCGATCAGCTCTCCAACCTGCACGGGGCGAAGGCTGGCGGCGGATCATGGGGCGGTATCGGCCGACCATCTCGAACATACGGACGATGAGGCGCTTGCGCCCTGTCGGCGCGCGGAACCGTCGCTGTTCTTCTGCCCGGCGCTTACTATTTTCTCCGTGAAACCCATAAACCGCCGGTCGCTCTTTTCCGCAAACATGGAACGCGCATGGCTTTGGCAACAGATTGTAATCCGGGCACCTCGCCTCTGACATCCTTGCTGCTCACGATGATATGGGCGCGACGCTTTTGGCTTGACGGTCGAAGAGTGCATCGCGGGCGTTACGCGGGAGGCGGCGCGCGCGCTCGGACGCCTCGCCAGCATCGGCGCTCTCGCGCCGGGGAAGTCGGCCGATCTTGCGATATGGGACATCGAGACGCCGGCGGAGCTTGTCTACCGGATCGGCTTCAATCCCTCTATCGCCGTCTATGGAACGGTCAATTCCAGAATTGGCCTGACCGATGAGACCATTTTGTTATTTTGAAACCGATCGCTCGGCGATTGCATTGGCATAAAAGGACACCGTTGGGGGGATCGCATGGAAATGCTGTCGTCGGCAAAAACGGTCACGGAAATTCGCCGGTCATTCTGGCCTTTCCCCACGCAGGAACCCATGTTCCAGAGGACATCTGGGCGCGGCTTAACGACAATGGCCGCGTTCTTGCCGACACGGACTGGCATATTCCATACGCTCTACGAGGGTCTGCTCGACAATGGAACCACGGTGCGCGCCACCTTTCACCGTTTATTGCATCGACGCCAATCGCGATCCGGCGGGTCTTAGCCTTTATCCGGGGCAGAACACGACGGCGCTGATCCCGGAAACGGATTTTAATGGCGTCGCGATCTGGAAGAGGGCGATGCGCCAACCTGTGCCGGGATTGCCGATTGTATCCGCCGTTTTCACAAGCCCTATCACGAGGCGCTCGCTGCCGAAATCGAGCGCATCAAGGCCATCCATGGCGTGGCGATCCTGTACGATTGCCACTCGATCCGCTCGCATATCCCGTTCCTGTTCGAAGGCAGGCTGCGGATTCAACATCGGAACGGATATGGGGCGAACCGCGGCTCCCTTCCTTGAAGCCGCCATTGTCGAAACCGTCGGCAAGGCCGCAGGGTATACGTCAAGCCTTAACGGTCGCTTCAAGGGGGGCTGGACGACGCGCCATTATGGCAAACCGGAAACGGGCGTTCACGCCATTCAGATGGAACTGGCCCAATCGACCTACCTTTTCAGCGAAACGCCGCCTTTTACCTATGACGGGGGCAAGAGCGCAAGGCTGCGCGCGCATCTTAAAACCATTCTGGGGCGGTTTGAAAGCATGGCCGCCGAACTCAAAACCCAAGGAGAGCATCATGTCCGATCTCCGTCATAACCCCGCGAAGTGCGCGCCCCGCGGGGGTGCGAGCTGAATGCGAAAAGCTGGCTTACGGAAGCGCCGCTGCGCATGTTGATGAACAATCTCGATCCGAACGTGGCGAAAGGCCGCACGGACTGGTCGTCTACGGCGGCATCGGTCGCGCTGCCCGCACTTGGGGACGATTTTGACAAGATCGTTGCAACGCTCAAGACGCTTAACGACGATGAAACTTTGTTGGTGCAGTCGGGCAAGCCGGTTGGCGTATTTCGCACCCACAAGGATGCGCCGCGCGTTTTGATCGCCAATTCCAACCTCGTGCCGCATTGGGCGACCTGGGATCATTTTAACGAACTGGATAAGAAGGGTCTTGCCATGTACGGCCAATGACCGCCGGTTCGTGGATCTAATTGGCGCGCAGGGTATTGTTCAGGGAACCTATGAAACATTCGCCGAGGCGGGCGTCAGCATTACAACGGCAATCTTAAGGGCAAGTGGATCCTGGTCGGCGGTCTTGGCGGCATGGGC
>JAJTWR010000127.1:0-20988 GCA_021613335.1 Whitmania pigra
GGTGCACATCGCCCGGCTGCCGTAGCTCAGTGGTAGAGCACTCCCTTGGTAAGGGAGAGGTCGACAGTTCAATCCTGTCCGCAGCACCAATTTTAAAAGCTCCAAATCTTTTGGTTTTAAAAGATTTTTTCTCGTTTGCCAATTTTTCTAAAACCCGACCTAAACAGGAACGAATGGCGCTTTAAGGCAAGAACAGAAAGCGAATCGCCGTTTTTAGTCGTGCAAAATCCGTGTACGATGTTCGCCTAGCGTTCTGATTTCCAGGCGTCGCGCGCCAACCGCTTCGATCACAAACAACAGGCGCTTGATCGCACGTATACAGTGTGTTTTTCATGTTTATGCAATTAAAAGAGGTCAAGACGTGACGATGAGTTCTGTGAACTCCCGGCTTTTATCCGCGCCGAGGATCGAGATAGCGGACGGGGACCGATTCGATGGTGAAGCCCGAGAAAATCTCTCGCACTTCGGGGCGGTCGTTGATGCTCATGATGAACCGCCCCTCGATGGTGGCAAGAAGCTTGGCCATGCGGCTAAAATCGTCGCGGGCAAACAGCCCGGAGCCATATTTTTGCTCGCAACCCCAATAGGGCGGGTCGAGATAGAAGAGCGCGCCCTTGCGGTCGTAGCGCTCGATAAACTCAGACCAAGGCAGACACTCGATGGTGACGCGGGCCAAGCGTTCGTGAACTTGGGCGAGCATTGGTTTTAGTTTGTTCAGGTCGAACTGAGCGGACCTGGTGCGAGTGGTTCCAAAATTCCGGCCTTGGATATGTCCGCCATAGGCCGTGCGTTGAAGGTAAAGAAAGCGCGCCGCCCTTTCGAGGTCGGTCATCGTCTCGGGGTTGGCGGCGACCAAACGGTCAAAGTCGGCGCGGCTGGTGAGTTGCCACTTCAGGACATCCATGAATTGCGGATAGTGGCGTTGCAGGATGCGGAAAAGATTGGCGATATCGCGCGAAAGGTCGTTGACGATCTCGATTTTTGCACGATGCGGGCGGCGCAAGAAGACGCCGCCCATGCCGACGAAAGGCTCAGCGTAGAGCGTATGGGGATGCGCATCGATCCGCTCGATCAGCCGCCGGGCGAGCAACCGCTTGCCGCCCAAATAAGGGGCGACCGGCGCCGTCGGCGCGACCGCCTCAAGCGAAGGTTTTAAGGCAGCGATGGACATTCTGGAACACTCTGATTTATTGCGGGATGAATTGGATGCGACGCTCATTCGGGCGCTACCAGCAGCCCCTTGCCGCGCCGGATTCGTTGTGGCTCAAGATCTGTTCGACGAGCTGGTCGGAGATGATGGCGATGTCCTCCCCTGTTGGGCGGATGGGGGACCATCCGGCGCAGCCGTCAAGGGGGGCTTGCCCACCCCCGCAGCCGCTCGCGGCGAGCAGCGGGATCAAGAGCGCGCAGGCTTTCGTCGGCGGCAAGGCGGGTTGTGAGGGCATAGATCGTCCTTTCCAGGCTTTCGGCGCGGGCGGCGGTTTTTCCGGCGCGGAAGATTCGCCAGAGGAGAAGCCCGGCTGCCGCCGCGAACAGGATCCCGAGGGCGGCGTAGCGCCCAAAGGAACTGCCCGCCAGCCAGGCAAGCGCGGCGATCACGTTGCAGCCTCGGTTTTCCGATTGCGCAGCGCGTGCCAGAGCAGATAGGCCGTTGCCGCGATGCCAAGGAGGCTGACCGCGATTGCGAGCCAGGGGATTCCCGACGCCTGCACCGCGTCGCGAAGCGCGGGATCGCTGGCGATGGTGGCGAGACCAACCCCGGGCGCGGCAAGCGTGCTCGCCGCGGCAAGCCCCGCCGATTTGACCGGCGGTTTCGTTGGCGGCAAGGGAACTTCCGCAGCGCCGGGTTTCGTCACGCCGCCGCGGCGTAGCATCTCGTCAATCTGCGCCGCGCTATAGATCACTCTTCCGTTTTCCTGGAAAATGATGGCCTCTACCAGGGGCCGCATGATGCGGTAGTCCTTGACGTCGATTTCGGCATCGGGATCGACGCGGACCGCGCGCGCCACGGCGGCGACATAGCCAGCGCTGTTGTTTTCGGCAGGCGGGGCCCAGCGCTCGATCAAGCTTCGGACCGTCCGAAACCCTTTGGCCTGATAGGTTTGGAGCAGCACGGCAATCGCGCGCCCGCCGTTGATCGGCGTGTCGAAACAGGCAAAGCGCGGCGGCGGCCCCCCCGCACAGCGCGGTTCGATCCCGGTCTGCCCAACCCAGTCGTTGGCCGGGTTGTAGACGATATTGCCGGGATTGTGATTGGCTTCGCCGCGCGTTAGTTTGTTGTCAGGTTTCATGTTACCTCCTGTTAGCTCAACCATTTTTTGAAAAAACCGCTGATTTGCGACCATCCGTCGCCGCCAAAAAGCCAGCCGAAGATCCCGCCGCCGCCAAGCGCCGCCGCCGTTTTGGGAAAAACCGATTTTGCCGCTTCCGCGCCCAAGCTTTGGTTTCCCGAAGTCACCGTAACGTCGATTCCGCCGCGAACCGCGCGGTCGATAACGCTCAAGCGGTCGAGGGTTTCACGATGCTGCTGTTCGGAATGTTCGGTTCGAACGCGGAGTTCGGTCGCAAGTTCGGCGACTTGATGCGAGAGCGTATTAAGCTGCGTCTCGATCCGGCCCCGCCAGGCGTCGGCCGCATCCAGCCGGGTCATCGCGCGCGCCGTCATGGCCGGACGGCAAGCGTGACGGGGAAAACCCCGGCGGGATAGGGGCAAACCGCCCAAGGTCCTTGGGGGCTATTGGCGTGGAAACTGTTCTGGGCATCGCCCAACATCACGAAGCGCCCGCCCTGGCAGACGATGGGGCATTCGCTGTTGAGCGCCCCACATGAGCCGGGCAGGGCGGCCCCGGCCTGCACAGTCAGCCCGGCGGTCGGTGGTATAGCCCGTCAGTGACTCGGTATAGGCATAAGCGATGGCATAGCCATTGCCCCAAGCCGCGCCGCGGTAATAGCCGCGGGCAGCCAGCACGGATGGATTGCTTTGCGCAAACCAAGCCGCGCCGTCGGACGAGGGGCGAGAGGCCGTTATCGCTCGTATCGTTCGGCGCGAACCAGATGCCGTTGAGATGGGCGATCTGGAAGCGATAGGATTGTTTGGGAACTGCGCGCCAGGGTCCAGTCCGCCCTATCGTCGGGTCGGAAATACCAGTTGTCGCGCGTGGCCAGGATCGAGGCCCCGGCCGCGTCGCTCGAAGGAAAAAAATGGCTCGCCATCCTTAATCGTCGCGCCGCTAATGGTCCAGGTTTCTCCGCCATCGTCGAAGTGACGATGGCGTTTTCCTGACTGTTTTCGGGTTTGAGGCGGCGCCCGCCACGCCCCCGCCCGCCAGCGCAGGAAACCCAGGCGGGCGTAACCGGCGGGCAGTTTCGGCGCGATCGAGCCCCAATTAATCGCATCCGCCGAGCGCCACAGCGCGCCCTCGGCTTGATCCCAGATCAGCCAGCGGTCGCCGTAATAGGCGCGCTCGCCCTTGATGCCAGGGAATCGACACCCAGGAACCCGCTTGGGCGTCCAGCATCCGCGCAGCGCCGCTCGAGCCAACGCCACGAGCCGGTCCAGTTGCGTATTCTTGACCGTGATCGAAAACTCCCGGTCGGCGAAAGCGCCGTTTGGCCGCCGTGGCGCGGGCGGTGAAGTTATAGGTCTCAGACATGGCGCCCCCCTTTTTACGAAATGGCGATGGAATAAAGGCGCTGGCCGCGACGGCCGCTCGCAAGGCTTCATCGCGCTCACGGTGAAACGATAGGTTCCGGGGCTATTCTGGGCGCCGATCGTCCCGCCGATTTCCCCGCTTTCGGCATCGAGCGTTAGCCCCCAGGGCAAGATCCCGTGGGCGATCCAAAACCGGGTTGCCGGGGCCGCGGTTTGGGGGATGCGCACCGCGTCGCCCACGGCATGGGAGCCAAGCTCGGGCGAAGCTGGGCGGTCCAAGCGATTTCGGCTTTGGGTTCCAAAATTTCCCCGCCGATATTGGCCAGCGCGCCGGAAATTGCGCCGCTGGCGGGATCGAGGATGGCGCCCCAGGGAAAGATCCCGCCGATGATGCTATAGACGCCAGCCCCGGTTGCGGCGAAGGACAGGTTCAGGTTTTCGCCTTCGCCAAACTCGCCTAAGCTTCCGGCTGGCGTGAGCCATTTTGGCGGCGGTCCTGGGTCGTCGAGCGGCCCGCCGATATTGGCCAGCGCGCCGGAAATCGTCCCGCTGGCGGGATCGAGCGTCAGCCCCCAGGGCAAGATCCCGGCCCTTACGGCGAAAGTCTGGCGGCCACCCGCGCCGTCCCGCGCCGTAAGGCTAGCCCGGAAGTCGCCCCCTGCGCCGCCGTCCCGAGGCTTCCGGCGGGCGTGTCCCAGACCGGAGCCGCGGGCGGCGGATGCGGCGCGCCGCCGATTGTATCGCCGATGAGCGCGAGGCCGGGCGGCAGGCTGCCCGACGGCAGACTGTAGGCGACGGGCGGGGCGTCCGATGTCGCCAGCAGACCGCCAAATAGGCGGTCGCCCCAAGCGCCGTCCGGCAGGGTTTTGGTGATCCATAGAAGCGGCTCGAAGATCGATTGCTGGATCCGGGTTGCGATGAGCATTTTCGGGCTTTCTCCTTTAAAAGGTTTTGACGCCGTCGATGCGCGTCTCGCCTGGGCATAGGTGAAGACGAAGCGGGTGCGCCCGCCTGCCGCCAAATCGAGATTGGGGGTTTGCCGCCGGGCCAGATCAGGGTTTCACCGGCTGGGGCCAGAAAGGCGAGCGTCCGCCCGCCGGTCGCATCTTGGTCGACGATGAGACTGATACCGCGCCAAGTATTCGCGGCCGCCGGGCGCGCGGGCGGAAGCCGACCGCCGCATTGCCGGTCAAGCGCAGATGGTAGGCGTTGAAGCCGATTGGCAAGGCGATCTCGCCGTTTACGTCCCCTAGGGCTTGCTTGGCCTCGGTGTGATCGACAAAGCGCGGGCGGAGAATTGGCGGTCCGTGAAAAGTTCGGCGACGCTTGTCTTTCCCAGCTCCCCGGCGGGCGCTCCTGTTGGCAAAAGATCGGCGTCGGCAGGTTTTGGCGCGCGGCGAGGGCGGCCAGCAGCGCTCCGCGGCGGATTTTTTAGCGGCCGCCCGCTGGCAAGCTCGAAAGCGCAAACCCGGCATTCCCCGCCGCCAATTGCCCGCTTTCGGCGGCGATATTCGCGGCGTCGATCGCAAGCGCAGATTGCGGGCATCGGTTTTCGCGACCGTAAGCCCGGCGTCCTTGACGGCGGTTATTGACAAAAGCGCGTTCGACGCGCCCCCCGTTGCTGCGTTGAGCGCGCTCACCATCGCGGGCGACATGAAGCCCGCGCTCGATGTCGTGGCGAGCGCGTGCAGACTGCCGCCGCCCTGGTCGCCATGGGCGTGGACGTGATCGGCGCGCGCGGCGGCGCTATCCGTTCCGGCCAACCCCGATGCTCCGACCGGGGCCGGGATCGCCGTGGCGAGGGGGGTATTTTTCAAGCCTTGGAGTTTGGTGAAATCGGCGGCGGCAATCGCGCCATCGCGGCTGGCGGTCGCGAGCGGCGGCACGTAGGCGCTCGTCAGCAGCCCCCCGTTTGCAACCCCCCAGGACACGCGCCGGTGCGTTGCCGTTGAAGAATCGTACATCGGGAATTCGTCGGCGGCTTCCATCGGCCCGGTCAGTTGGGTAAGGCTTGTGACGTTGACGATGGGACCGGTCGAGCCGAAAACCGACGCGATCGTCCCGCCGACGGGAGACAGAATTTCCTTCCAATTGGCGCGCGACGAGGCTGGATCGGCGGCGAGGACGAAGGTTTGGAAAGATCGCTGCGGATACAGAGATCGCCTTTTTGCGCGTCGAGCGCCAGCATCGCCGCCTCGCTCGCCGCCTCGAACGTGTCAAGAATGGCGAGCGCGGGCAAATCGCCCGGCGCGATTTTACCGTCGGCCCCGCGCGTTACGGCGCCGTTTGGCCCCGCCGTCCCCAAAACCGCCGCCGCGCCCAATCCCAGCGCCGTTCGCGCCGCGGCGATATCCGTCAAATCCGCAAGATTATTCGCCTTTAACAGCGCGTCCGAAGCGGCGGCGACGGATAAGAGGGTTCGAAGCGCGGCGGCGTCGGCCATGCCGAGCAGACCGCGGCCGAAAAGACGTGGCAGGGATGACGCTAAGGCTGGAGGCGGCTTTTTCGAGCGCGCCATCGCCCCCCAGCGCGGCGAGCGCTTCCACCAGCTTCGGGATGCTTAAAACCTCGCCCCAGGGATGCGAATGCGGCGCGGTTGGAAAAAAGCTCGGCTTGTTTTTGACGTCGCTCCAATCGACCGGGCCGCTTCCGCCGCTCCCGCCGCCGCCCGGCGCATAGCCGCTTCCGGCGATAGCCTCCCAATTGGCAAGCTGGCTCGATGGGTGACGCTTGAGTTCAAAAAGCTTCTGGTCAGTGATTCGGTCGGCGTCGTCGCGCGTCTCAACGATGCAACGGTCGCCCAGATCCTGGGCGTTGAGCGTCGTCATTTCGATGAGGCTGCGGACGGTCGAAAGCTGGCCGTGGAAGAGATTGCTGCTTGGCGCCATTGCTTACTCCTTTATTGCGGCGCGGGCAGGGCGGGTTGCGCCCCTCCGGGGCGGCCGAGACCGCGCGGGGCGTTATTCCAGCCTGCCCGCCCTTGGTCGGCGGGGGCTGCATCGGGGGCGCCAAGCGCATTGGCGGCGCTGCGCGTTGCGCCGCTGCCCGCAAGCGCATTGAGGGCGAGAATGGAGGGTTGGCTTGCGTCGATGAGATCTAGAAGATCGTCGCCCATTCCCATTCCCTCGGCGATTTTCTCGGCGATTTTCACCGGGCTGAAACCGCCGGTCTGGAGGGCAAAGGGAAGGAGGCGCTCGAGATTGGCGGCCTCGAGGGTTTGGTTTGGCATTCCCGAGGATCCCGATTTGATCGATAGGATGAGGTCGTCTGCGAGCGCCTCGCCGTCCCATTCGGGCCAGGACGCGCCCGGCCCGGCGATTTGGCGGGCGCGATGCGGCGAGAGGTTCCGGAGCAGAATTTGGCCCGAGGCCCGCAGGATCGCGCTTAAGAAGAGATCGAGATCGTCCATTTGGGAGGCCATCGCCGTTTGGCGCGAGCTTTCGGCGACGCCGACTTCGGTTGCGGTTGCGCCGCTGGTTGGGCCAAAATTCGCTTCTTGCGAGCCGACGGTGCGCAAGGCGTCGCGCTCGAAGGCGGAGACATCGTAAAGCTCGGCGGTAATCGGGACGGTCGGCATGGCTTGAATGAGGGTGCGCACGTCCGTGTCGGCCCGCGACCTTGACTTTGATGACATCGTGCGCGCGCGCCGAGGCTAGGCGTTTTTCGTCCTCTTCTTCAAAAATTCCTTCCGGAATAATCTGACGCGGACGGTTAGCGACGCGATGCTCGCGCCCCCTTGGCGCGCCCGGTGGTATCGAGCTGCATATCGCGCAGAAGAAAAACATCCGACGGCGGGAAAAGCTTCTTATCGTCGGTGACATCGTTCAGTACCAGAGCGCGATATGGAAAGAAGCCCTCAATCCGCATCGGCGCGGCCGGCGGGCGCAAATAGGCGCGGTTAGCCTTCGCAGACGGTTTCGACCGTGCCGCGCGCCTTGTCCCAGACCTCGTACACGCAGGCGGCGGCGGATTCGCCGTCAAAGCGCTTGTCGTCCTCGGAAAAGCTCGGCTTGCCGTCGATTCAAGATAAGAATAGGACGTGTAGCCGCCATTTTCCAAATCGACGCCATAAATTTTTTTTCACCTCTTCCTTGGCGAGGTAGAATTTTTCGGCAATCCAGCGCGCGCCCTGCCAGCCGATTAGCGAGCGAGTTTTGGGGATCGGGAACGAGGCGCGTGGCCGACGGCCACGTATAAAGAAGTCCTTCGGGTTCGAGATAAGCGCCGTCGCCCGCAAGGGAGGCTGCGAAGGCGGCGCGCTCGGCCTGGATCGCGTCGCGCTCGGCGGCCTCGCCTGAAACCCCTTCGAGCCGCGCCTTACGCTCGGCGACATCGCCCAGGATGGCGTCGGGTTCGGGCCGGACTTCGCCGGGGCGATGGAAGGCGATTTTGATGTAGCCGACGCCGCAGGTGAGCGCCTGGCGGACGCATTGTTTTGCCTGTTCCTTGAAGGACGGAAACCCTTCATCGAGAAAATGGTTTTGGATGAGCAGCAGGGTTTGGGCGACCGCGATCCAGCGCCGCGCGTTGCTGCAGGATCGTCTCGGCCTCCTGGGCGATTCGCCGGTCCATGGGGTCGGGCGGAAAGACCGAGCTGCATATTTTCAGCCATGCGCTGCTGGACGGCCCGAAGGCTTGACGCTTCGCCATCCCAATAAAGGCCGTCGATCTTCGGCTGACGTTTTACTTGGACCTTTGGGTTTTTGGCATAAAGACCAGCGGTTCGGGTTTGGATATGTCGCAGCGTGATATTGACGACATAGGCTTGCTCGCCCCTCGCCCCATTGCAGCCCTCGTGCAAATCGTCGATCCGCCAGCATCTGGCGGAAGGATTTTTCGAAATGGTTTTCGGCGTTTTTGATTTCGGCCAAGCGCTTTTTAACCGCACTCTCGATTGCGAGATCAACCATGGGCGACCTCTCTATTGGATGGGGGCCAATCGGGCGGGAGCCAATCGGGCGCGGGGCGGCCCTCGCCTAAATCCAATCGTTGCTTGGGGTCTCGCGCGCGGCTTCCTCGCGTCGCGCGGCCCAAAGGACCCAGGCGGTCGAGCCGACGGCCGGGGGGGCGCGGGCGACAAGCGCGGCCTCATCGCGCCGCGCTGGCGATCCATCGCAAGGCCGATCAAGGCGGCGGCTGCGACAAAATCGTCGTGTTTGCCGGAAGGGAAGCTTAAAAGCTCGGCGCAAGCCTCGGCAAACCATGGGGCGTGCGCCGGGTAGCGGACCATGCCTTGTTCCATGCGGCCGCGCAAAGACTGCGCCCTTGCCTCGATATCCTTGGTTTCTTGGATCGGGTCGATGAGACACCAAATCTCTTCCTCGCGCAGGCGTTTGTTTAAGAAGGGGCGGAGCGCTTTGAAAATATTGTCGTTCGCGGCGAACCATTGCATCGGTCGCCACTTTTTCATCAGGCCGAGGATCCGGTTCACAAGATCGTCGGTTTCGGCGCGGCCCCACCAGCAATCCAGAATCCAAATTCGCTCGTCGGCGTCGACGCCGAAAATCAGCAGGACCGAGGCGTCGCGCTGCGGGTCGGTCGAAAGCGCGTGGTCGGAGGCGGCGTAAATCCGCAAAGCGCTCGGTTTTTGCTCGGGCGTATAAGTCTTGATCGTTGGCCTCTTGAAATAGCTGCCCTCTTCCGGCGCGGGGCGCTGCTGGTATAGAGCGAGATAAAGCCGCGCGGGTTGACGCGCCGGATTTCATCGAGCGCATCGATCCCGTACCATTCCGGCCACAACGCTTCGCCGATTTCCCGCCCCAGCGGATCGTCGGCCTCGGCAATCGCGGGCAGGTTAATCGTGTGCCAACCCGCCGCCAAATCCTCGGGGACATAGGCGGGGTTCCGAATGCGCCCGACGAGATCGTCCTCGTGCCACCGGGTCAGGACGATTACGATGGCGCCGCCGGGCATGAGGCGCGTGCTCGCGACATCGAGAAACCATGACCACACATCGTTGCGCCGCGCCTGGCTATCGGCTTCTTTGCGGTTTTTGAAGGGATCGTCGACGACCAAAAGATCGGCGCCATATCCGGTTGCCGAGCCGCCGATGCCCGCAAATAGCATCTCGCCGCCCGCCAGCGTACGGATGCACTCGGCGGATTTTGCGCCTGGGTCGAGCTGGCATCCGGGAAAACAGTGGCTAAAGGTTTTCTCGCGCAGAAGCGCCAGAACGTCGCGTCCGAAATCGCGCGCCCTGTCTTCGTTATAGGCGGCGACGATGGTTTGGCGCGCGGCGTTGCGGCCCATGAACCAGGCGGGCATGAGGCGCGTCGAGAGTTGGGATTTTCCATGCCGCGGCGGCATCGCGACGATGAGACGGCGCTTGCGCCCGGCCTCGATATCCATGAGCGCCGCGGCGAGCAGGCGATGATGACGCCCGGGCGCGTAGCGCGACAGGTCCGGGTTATGCGGCTCGCCCGCGTCCGGCATCATGATATGGGCAAAAGCGAGCAAATCCTCGCGCCCCTTGGCGATGGCCAGCCCGTAGCGGAGCAGGGCCTCCTGGCGCTCGGTCGCCTCATCGCCGCTCCCCGCGGCGCTTTTGAGCCGCCGTCCCATTAACGGACGACCAGATAGAGATCGGCGCGCGCGCCGAGCGGGCGGAGTTTTTCCAAGAAGGATGCACGCTTTGCCCGGCGCGCACCGGGATCTGGCCCAACAGCCCAACCAGCGTCCATTCCGGACGCAGGCCGGCGCGGCACGTAGGGGCGCTTGGGGTCGTAGTCGGGATTGACGGCCTGCGTTCGGTAGACCCGTCCGTCGGCGTCTCGCGTCTCGGTCCAGACGGGCCGCGCCAAACTCGTCGCTCAAATACATGCGCGCCCAATGCAATTCGGCCGAATTGCCGATCAAGGCGGCCCTTGTGTCGCCCGGACGGCTCACCCCGACGATATCCTCCTCCGCCTTATCGGCGGCGGGATCGAAGGCGCGAACGCCTTTCTCCCCCACGACAAGGCTAAGGCCGGGCGGAAGATCGGCCTCGCCCTCGAACCATTCGGCATAGTCGGCGGCTTGGATTGCGGCGTTTTTGCCGTGATAAACGCCATCGAGGGTAATTTTGAACTGGGTCACGCCAATTTTCACGCGCCCGCAACCCAATTTTTGCCAGGGTCTGAGTCTTGGCTGACGCTAAGCTCAACGCAATCCCTGAAATTTATGGCTGCGAGCCGTCCCTTACGTCCCGCCGTAAAAAAACCTTCAGCCCGTCGCCGCCCGAAGCGCCGACCGCGCCGCTGTGGACGCCGAGCATGGCGCCGTCCCAGGAGGCGTTCGTCGCGCCGCCGGTATAGGCGATGCTATCCTCCTTGGAAAAAAGCAACCTTCCCCCCGCGTATCCGTCCGGCGTATCGGTAAGGTCGATAAATTTTCTGGATGGCGTCGGCGGTTTCGGCACTTGGGCGAGGATCTCCGAAACATCGACGTAAGCCGCGTTCCCAAGGTGGCGGAACAGAACGGCCTCGTTCGGCGATCCGCTGCCGCGCGTCGTATGGGGGCCGACATCGTGGGTTGCGGCGGTGCCGAGACCGAGATTGGCGCGCGCCGAAGGCTTGTCGGGAACATCGGCAAGGTTGAGCGTTTTTTGAAGAAAATCGCCGAGATCCTTGAGCGCCGCGCTACCGAGCGGCGGGTGCGTCATGCCGGTGACGACGGCTCCGGAATGGGTCGTATGGCTCAAGAGAACTCGGGTTAGCCCGTCATTGATCGAAGCGCTTGGCATAGTTAACTCTCCGCGCGAAATATTGAACCGTAACGGTAAGGCCGGTCGGCGGCGCGCCGACGAGCGTTAGGACTTTCCCCGTGACGGTGAAGGCGGCGGGGGATTGATCGACGCCGCCGACGGAGACGCGATTGCCCGCCGGAACCGTCGCGACGAATTGGAGTGTGAAGCTGCTTGCGTTGCCGCTGGCGATGAAAACCTCGCGGACGTAGCGGTCTAAAAGCCGCCTTAAAACCGTATCGGTCGATTGATAAGCGCCCTGGCCAAGATCGCCGAAGCGCGGGATTTGGTTGGGCTGGCCCGGGCCGACCGAGGGCGCGCCCGGCTTAACGTCCTCGGTCGCCGCCGTGCCAAGCCCCAGGTTCGCGCGCGCTTTGGCGGTATCTTTGAGGTCCGCTAAATTATTCGCGCACTGGAGAAAATCGCCCGCCTCCAAGAGCGCCGCCGAGCCGAGCGGCGGGTAGGTCATTCCAGCTTCCGCAGTCGTGGCGAGTTTGACTTTCGTGAGCTCGGCCATCGCTTAGCAGCAACATTCGGCTTCAAGAACGACCGAGGCCGGGAGCGGGAAGGACCAGAAGTAGCGCACCTCGATTGGGACGTTGGCGGGCGGCGGGGCGACGAAGCGGAGATCGGCGCCGACGATCGTATAGGTTTCGACGGTTTGCGTCACGCCCGAGACCGAAACCCAACCCCAAGGGGCGTCGGGGAGCGCGCGCGAAAGCTGGAATTCCGCCGTTATGCCGTTGCCGGTGAAACGGTCGAGCGGGATATCCCCGTTGAAATAACGCACCTCAACGCTTTGCCCCGCGGGCGGCGGCGACGAAAACATCAGCCGGTTCATTCCCAAAATCTGAAAACTGTTTTCCGTCTGCACCTCACCCGCCACGGTCACAATGGCTTGGCGCGCGCTTGGGATGGCGCGCGATAAGGCAAAACTTGTCGTCGCCCCGTCGCCGCGAAAGGCTTGGACATCGACCAGGCGCAAAACCGTCCCATGCCGCGCCTCGATCCGCTGGGCGAGACGCAGCAGAAGCGCGTCGATCAGCCCGCCGCGCATCTGGTCGAGCGAAACCGAGCCGCGCGCGAGCTTGCCGTCGTCGTCCTGAATGAGTTTCAGCCGGGCGATCAAGGCGTTGACGCCGCCCCGAACCGAGGCGAACTCCTGGTCGACTTTTTGGCCGGGAAGCGGCAGCGACGGGTTGCCGTTTGCCCATTGCTGGAAGGAATAAAGCGCCGTCAAAGACGAAGGATGCGGCATGTTTGCATCACCTGTTGCAATCAAACAACGAACGTTATACAGTATTGTGTAGTTTAAGCAACAGGCAAGGCGATAATTTATGGATGAAGCCGATCTGACGGTCCCAGCGGCCGATGCGCCGCCCGCCGCTCCGCCGGTTCCGGATAGCATCGATGCGGCGCTGCGAGCGCTTCTGCGGGCGAGGGCGCACCTCAAGCGCAATCCCCGCTTGAGGTGACGAAAATCCGCCCTCGAACCCATGGACAAGGCGCGTGCGCCGGAAGCGGACGGGGAGACCGGCTCGGAGGCGGCGCGCGCCGAGCCGCCCTTGCCCCCCGACGCGGCCGAGTGGAAAGTCGCCTGACGAGGCGAGGGCGTTCAATTCCTACCTGGCCGAACGCGGCTTGGGGGGGGAGGATTTGCGCCTTGGCGTCGATCTCGTCACCGCGATCAAAAGCGGCGACCCGGTCCAAGCGCTCGCGATGCTCACGCCGCTGTACGAGAGCAGCTTCAAACCCGCGCCGGGCAAACCCTCCCGCCCGATCTCGCCGAAGCGGTCAATAATGGGTGGGTCACGGAAGAATACGCCCGGCAGTTGGCCGAGCGGCTGGCGAGCGGCCAGACCGCCGAGGAACGGCTGGCGGCCGAACGCCAGCAGCGCGAGCGGCCGAGGTCGCCCGCCATCAGCTTGCCATGCACTCGGCCGCCGCCGATTGGGAAAAAAACCCTCTCCAGCCGCGATCCTGAATTCAAATATCGGGCGGAACTGGTTCGGGCGCCGCGGCGTTCCGGCAGGTGTACGGACGCCGCCCGCGACGCCGGACGCGCTCGTGACCCTGTCGATGAGGCCGACCGGCGCGTTCGCGCCCAATTCCCCAAACCGCCGCGCCCGCCAACCCCGCACGCACCCCCGGACCGGGCGGCGGTGCCGCGCGCCGGGCCCCGCGAACCGTCGCCGACACGCCTCGCCTACAGCTTAAGTGGAGCCGCATAATGCCCCATTACCCATTCCGCCCGAGGCCATATCGCACTCGTAATCTTGACGATTATGCGCGTGGCAAGCTCGGGATCGATCTTGACAAACACAAACGGCCCATGTTGGGACGAATTTTCGCCAGGCGCGAGAAAAACTTTCCCGGCGCAAAGGATTGACTCGTCCCATAATTCATCGGCAAAATGACACGCTGATTGACGGCAATCCAATGGACGACCACCGGCCTCTTACGGCAACCCAAGCTTCGACCAGCAAGCAAATGGCCCTTACTTTACCCATAAAGGCATGGTTGTGACCGAGGGACGAGCTTCACCACGCCGGAATCACTGTTATCGAGGACGAACGGGCGGGCGGACCGTCGATGTTACCGCATAAGAAAAAAAAAAATCGCGGCTCACAAACCTGTTCGAGGATAAATCTATGCGCTCGACCAAGGTGGAAGCGCGCGATGGATTTAATCCTGCCACGGACGACGGATCGGCCATCCCAAACTGCCGCCGCCGGGCATCGCCGCAATTATCTCGACAACCCCAAGCCTGGGGGCCCATCGGCGCGATCTCCCGCGCTAATCCCTGTGGCAAAACCTGGCCCGCCCCCCGGTTTGCGACCGGCGGCCTTCGACCGCAGGCGATCAAAATCTCATCGAAACGAACAAAGGCTCCATCCGAAAGCTGCGCACCTATGGCAGCGGACCCAGCAGCATTCTTCGCGGGATCGGAGTTTATCGCGCGTCGAAGACGAGATTCGCGCCAAAGGCTCGTACACCCAGGAGGGTTTTGCCAAAGGAAAAATGACGCAGGATCGCCGACTATCCTTCAAAGGAATCTCGATTTATCACGATCCGACGCTGGACGATTCTGGGAATGGAAAAATGGGCTTATGCGCTCGCTATTTAAAACCGGGGCTTGCAGCTACAGTTTATGGACGGCGAGGATGAGATGAAAACCCGCGCGCCTAACCGCCCGGCCGAGGAAAAATACGTTCTGTACCGGCGCCTGACCTGGTATGGCGATCACGGCAAATCCAATGCGGACGAGCGCCATTCGTTTTAAGGGATTGTTTGAAGGAGTGACGATGGCGCGCCCGCTGCAAAACAGCAGAAAACCTATTCGGCGCTTTGGCGCTGCAAGGGATGTAACCCAAAAGATCGCATCGAGGCCCACCGGGGCCGGAACTGCTTGTTCTTGCGGCATCTCCACGGGAAAGGCGGCGTCATCGCTGCCTGTCCGACGTCAAGGAAGTAGGAGTCAGGACGCGATCTGGGCCGACGAGGGTTCTACCTGTCCCTGGAGCACGCTTTTGGCAAAACCGGCGGCGATCGAGGTCTTCGGTCACGCGCCAACGCCCGCTCCCAACCGAATATCCTTATCCGGCCCAAGATGGGGCGGGCCAAACCGAGGGGAACCGTCGAGGCGTGATGTGGAGCCTTGGGCGCATGTTGGACGAGGCGCGGCTCGAAATCGGCCAGACCTCTACCGTCGCATCCCAACAGCGCGATGCGCGCGAACGCCAAGTCGCGGCCTTAAACGCCGCGCAAACGCAACTCTGGTACGATTACGAATGGCCGCATCTTCGCGCCTGGGCCGATAAGCTTTTAAAGCCCGGTCAACGGTATTACGATTTTCCCGCGCTTGAGAGCGGCCGCGACGGCGACCCGCCTTTGCCGGTCGAGCATTTGCAAGTGCGCCGCGCCGTCCTGCGCTGGGAGCATGCTTGGCGCGATCTCATCCGCGGCGTCGACCCGCTGCTTTTCGATATTTCCGACGGCGACGCGGGCGAGGCTTGTGCGCGCAAGGGAGAGCGCGGCGATCCGCCAAGCCATTGGGACGTTTATGGCGAGCGCCAGTTTCAGATTTGGCCGGTCCCGAACCGGCGCTGCCGCTGGTCCGCTTTATCGTCTTGCGCCCCGTGCGCCCCCTGCTATCGGACGAGGATATTCCAAGCCTTGACGGAAGGTTGCTCGTCTTATTCGCTGGCGTGAAACTCGCGACCGAAGAAAAATTGCGCGCCCGCCTTCAGCCGAGGCGATCCGGCATTATCAGGGTTTGCGCGCCCGCGCCAGCAATAGCCAAGGCTGGTCGGCGCTGGGGGGCGATCTTCGGGGGATCCATCGTGCCGTATCTCGCCATTGAAGATTTTAGGGCGGGCGTCGACCGCCGCCGAGCGCGCAGTCTTGGCAAGCCCGGCCAGCTTTGGACCTTGACCAATGCCCATATCAACGCGGGCGGCGAGATCGAGCGGCGCAAAAAATGGGTGAAATCTTTCGATTTGCCGCCCAATTGTTTCGGTCTGGCCTGGGCGCGCGGGCGGCTCTGGACGTTTGGAAGCCGGGAAGCGCCAAACCCGACGCCCGCCGGGCTTAGCTATCGCGAGCTCAAGCATCCTAAGGCAAGGGACATGGTTCGGCTGGTCGACGTCGAACTTTTCAACGGAAAATTCTACTGTATCGCCGATTATGACAATGGCGACACGCTGCATTTTTACGATGGCAAAATCGTCAAGGCGCTGCTCGATGGCGAGGGGCAATTCGCCCCCACCCTGGGGGGCGTTGCCCAAAAGCTCGCGGCGACGATCGCCGAGGACGGCTGGCTGACCCATGCCGACGCGGATAGCAAGGGGGCGCTCGTCCTCATCGAGGGCGCCATCGGGCAAAATTTTGAGGTAACGGCGGACGTGGCGATAGGAGGGGCGAGGCGATCCTCCTTTGTCGAAGTCAAGCTTTTGCAAGACGCGCTCGCGCCGTGTGACGCGATTGCGGCCAGTGCGCGGTTTACCGTGCTCACCGGAAACCCAGCGGCGGTTCTGTCCGATCTCATCGTCGACGGGCAGAGCTTGCTCCGCGCCGCCGTCAAAGGTCACAGAGATCCCAACGAATGGGCGGCGGCGATCGTCGGGGCGATAAAGGCCGGGGGGAGCCAGTTCACCGCCGCGCGCGAAGGCGCAACGATAATCTTGACCGCGCCGCTCGCCTTGGGCGCGGGGCTGAACGGCAGGCGGCCGAGCCTCTTGCAGAGCGGGGACGAGATCGGCGCGGCGAGCCGCTTTAGCGGCGGTAAAACCGGCTATGGCGGCGCGTCCAAGCGCTTTGCCGTCTATCTGCTGGGCGATTTTAGCGTTGAGGATGGCTGGCGAATTCAGGTTAACGGCCAAGAGCTACGGCTATGTCTCGGGGCGCAGCGGCTTGGGGCGCGTTGCCAAAACCGATGGCGATAAACTCTATCTCGCGACCGGCTCCATCCTCTCCTTTAGCAAGATCGCCGATCCTTCCACTTTTTGGCCGCACGAAAAAGGCGCGGGATTCGTCAATTTCTCAAGCCATTTCGGCGGTTCGGAGGATATCGCCGGAATTGAGGGGTTCGGGAGCAATCTCGCGGTTTTCTCCGCATCGGCCGTGCAGCTTTGGCGAACCGATCCCGACCCCGCCAAGATGACGCGCTTGCAAACCCTGCCCAAATACCGGCGCGCTTTCGGGGGGGGGCGCTCGTCTCTTACGGCGATAGCGATCTTTTTCACCTCACGCGCCAAGGAATTCGAAGCCTGCGCCCGCGCGGCGGACACCGAGCTCGGCGAGATCGGCGATATCGGCGCGCCCATCGATCCCCTGGTGACCGATTGGTTGGCAACCCAGCGCCCAAGCGCAATCGCCCGCGCCCAAAGCGCCATCGAGCCGGTTAGCGGGCGCTATTGGTGCGCCGTCGGCGTGCGCGCCTTTGTCTTTTCCTATTATCGCTCAAGCAAAGTCAGCGCGTGGTCGTCCTACGATCTGCCGTTCGTCGTCGAACGTTTTGCCGTCGGCGCGCGCGATTTTTACGCCCTCAGCGCCGACCGCGCCGTCTATCGATATGGCGGCGCGGCGGGGGACGAATGGGACGACGGCGAAATTATCGTTGAAACCCCCTTCATGCCGCTGACCGCCCCCGCGACGCTCAAAGCGATCGAAGGTCTCGATATCGTAGCGCCCGCCGGCGAATGGGACTGGGGTTTGTCGATCGACCCCAACCGGCCCGAGGTCGAGGTTTTGAGCGGCTGCGGGCTGACCGGGACGACCCATAGCGCCGCAAATATTCCGCTCCTTGGCGTTTCCGCCCATTTCGCTTTCCGTTTGCGCTGCCGATCGAAGGGCGCGGCGCGTCTTGCAAGCATCGTTCTGCACTTCGAGAAGCAGGAGAGCGAATAATGTCCTGGCTTTCAAATTTCTTTGGCGGCGGCAAAGATCGTTCCGGCGATATTCTACGCCAGCAGGAAACCGAGCGGCAGAATAGAATCGCTCAAGGCGCGGCCGATATCGGCGCCAAGTTCGCGGGCTACGACGACGCCTTCTATAACGGGATCCGAAAGCGCTATCTCGACGCCTATTTCCCGCAAATCGACAAGCAATACCGCGACGGGCAGGAGCAAACCGCGTTTGCCCTATCGCGCCAAGGTCTGAACGATAGCAGCGTCGGAGCCGATCAAGCGGCAAAGCTGCTCGAAGCCTTCCAGCAAGGCCGCCTTCAGGCGCAAAACCGCGCCGACGGCGCGACGAACGCCATGCGCGGCAACATCGAAGGCGCGCGCGCCGATGCGCTATCGCTGCTCGCGTCCACCGCCGACCCGGCCAGCGCCGCCGCCGTGGCCAATGCCCGCGCCAAGGCGGCGAGCCAACCCACCCCCTACGACACGCTCGGCAATATCTTCGGTCAAACCACCGGCTTGATCCTCAACAACGAACTGGCCCGCAACGTCTACGGCAAGCAAGGTCTCGGTTTTAGTCTGTTCCCGCCCCCCAAATCCGGGAAAACTTCCCCGTAAAGGAGACGCCCCTATGCTTCCCTTACTTCCGATTGGTTTGGCGCTTACCGGCGCCTCGATCCTCGGCAACGGACGCGCCAATCAAAAGATCGACCGCGCCCGCGAACGGGTCGCCGCCGCCGAGGTCGAACGCCAGCGCCGCTATCGCGCCCAGGCCGAAAGCGCCCTTGGCGAGGCGATGAAAGGATGGGAGCTTTCTGAGGCGCAAAAAACACTGGCGGGCGAAGGAGCCAAGCTGACCGCGGCCAACCGGGCCGCCATCGCCGCGCCGGGAGGAGCCGCCACCCCGAGCTTGACCGCCGAGGCTCCCGGCGGCATCGCCCAGGTCTATCTGGACGCGGTCGCGCGGCATGGGCGGGCGGGGGCGCTCGACGCCGAACGCCAGGCGGCGATTGGCGCGCTCGGACAATGGATGCAGGGGCGCAACGTCGACATGAGCCGCGCGGGACAGAAAATCAACCAAGCCGCCAGCTTTGCCCAAGGATCGAGCGCCGTGCTGCCGTCTGAATTCGAGCAGGCAAACAACAGCGCGCGCGGGCTGCGCAATTTGAGCAATCTTTTCGGTCATCTCGGCTGGGCGGCGACGATCGGCGGCCTGTGGGGCGACGGCCCCGCGCCCGCCGCGCCGCGTAATCCTGCGACCGGGTTTGGCTGTGGAGGCGTATAATGGGAAATGCTTTCTTCGGTTTTGGCGGCCCGCCCAAGCCCGCCCCCGGCAGCGATCCCTGGGGCCAGGGCATCGCGAATTTGGTAGGAGCCGGGCTCCAGAGCCAGCCGACCCTCCTTGAAACGAGAGGAGGCCAAGCAGCGACAGGCGCTCTTTGGCGCGCGCGCCGATTTTTACAAAACCGAAGCCGCGCTCAAGGCGCTCGATCTTCAGGAGCGCGAGCGCAAGCAAACCGCGATGCAGGATTTTTTAAGTCGGCTCCAGGCAGCCGAAAGGCAGGAAAACCCGTCCTTCGTCGGCCCCCCCAACCCGAACGTAACCCGCCCGACGCCGATTGAGGGGCTTGCCGCCGGTTTCAAGCCTGAGGATCTAGCCCATGTTAGCCTGCTGACCGAGGCGATGAAGCCAACCCCCGACGCCGACCGGCTAAGAATCCTCTCGGCCGCCGGATATAAGCCGGTCTCAAACAATCAATCGGTCAACAGCGCCGAATTGAGCGGAGCGCGAGCGCTCGATCTGCAAAAAGAGCAGATCCAGGCCGCGGCAACCCTGGGCGCCGCGCGAATCCGCGGACCGAGCGGCGGCGGCGGCGACCGCTTCCAGATTATCGACAGTCAAGATCAGGACGCCGCCCGATCAAACTGCGCGTTAACCCGCAAACCGGGCAGGCCGAGCCGCTAAGGATGGACGGACAACCCGTTATGGGCAAGCGGAAAGACCTGGACCGCTCCCCTCCAGCAGACGCTGGGCGAATATGGCGACCAATAACCCCGCTCATCGCGCTAAAAAACAATTTTAAGACGACTACGCCGGTCAGCCGATGCTCGGTAAAGTATGGAATTGGGCGGGCCGGACGTTCGGCGGACAAGGGCAGGCGCAATTCTGGCAAGCGAGCGACGCCCAGGATATGGCCGTTCGCAATAAAATGTATGGCGTCGCCCTCAGCGTCCACGAACAACGCCTCTGGGATGCCACGGCGATCGATCCCAGCATGGATCCCGCACAAATCCGCGAAAATATCAACCGCAGGATTGCAATTTTAGAAGGGGCTATAAACCGCCGCGTCGCCGCTTATGAGAAGGGCGGATTCGACCGCGAGCAAATGGAAATGCTGACCGGACTTAACGACCAGCCGCGCCATGACGCACCCCCTACCGCCCCTGCTTCAACCGGCGATAAGTCCGTCACCCTGCGGCAAGCGCGCGAGGCGCTGGCGGCGGGTAAGGACCGCCAATCCATCGAGGATAGGCTTCGATCGCTCGGCATCGATCCTAAGGAATTGGCCCCATGAAAAACCCCTTTATGGATCTTCCCGATGCGCGGGCCGACGCCGCGCCGCGCCCTGCCAGCGCGCAGAACCCCTTTATGGATCTTCCCGACGCGCGGGCAAAGCCAAACTATCTCGTCGATCTTATCCGTCAGGGGTTGAACGCCGCGACGTTCGGGTTTTCCGACGAGGCTTTGGCCGGGGTTTCGCAAATAACCGGCTTTGGCGCAAGCGCGGGCGCGCCCGATTACGACGCCGCGCTTGCACAAGAGCGCGCGCGCGATCGCGAGTTCGAGCGGAACAACCCCATCGCCGCGACCGCAGCGCAGCTCGCAGGCGCGACGATCTCGCCCGCGCCGGGCATCGCTTGGGCGGCGCGAGCGCCCTCCTTGTTAGGGAAAATTGGCCGTTCGGCGGCGGTCGCAGCGCCGCTCGGCGCTTTGACCGGATTCGGGCAGGGGGAGGGGATCGAGGATCGGGCGGAAAAAGCCTTGGTCGATGGGGGAATTTCGACCCTCGTTGGCGCGGCCTTGCCGCCGGTCGCCATCGGCTTGGAAAAATGGCGGAGGGCGGAAAAAATCTCATCGCCGCCTTTAGCCCGAAGGGCCGAGAGGCCCTTGCCGAGCGCCAAGTTGCCGAGGGGTTAACCGGCGTCAAGCT
>JAJTWR010000129.1:0-12652 GCA_021613335.1 Whitmania pigra
CCACAATCCGATCCTTTCGTTATGCCCGATCCTTTCGTTATGGCGGAGGGGACGCCAGCGGAGGATTCCCCAGCGGAGGATTCCCCTCCGCCGGAGGCGCATCAGTAGCGGCGCACCAGCGAGACCAGCTTGCCTTGGACTCGGATGCGATCCGGGCCGAAATACGGCGTCTCATAGGAGGGATTGGCGGCTTCGAGCGCGAGGGTGGCCCCCTTCTTGCGCAGCCGCTTCAGGGTGGCCTCCTCGTCGTCGATCAGCGCGACGACATATCGCCGTTAATCCGCGGATTCCTGCTTGCGGATCACGACGAGATCCCCGTCAAAAATCCCGGCCCTCGATCATGGAATCAACCGCGCACCTCCAGCGCGTATGCTCGCCATGGCTGAGAAAATCGGGCGAGATCTCCACCGTATGCGAACGGTTCTGCAATGCGGTGATCGGTGTGCCCGCCGCGATGCGTCCCATGACGGGAACGGAGATCGAGCGCGGCGCCTCCTCGGTGGCCATGGTGGGGGGGCGCGATTTGCCGAGGTTGCCCTCGATCACCTCGGGGCGCGAACGCTGGCGCCCAGGCCGCGGCACATGGGCATCGGGCAGGGCGGATCACCTCCAGCGCACGGGCCCGGTTGGGCAAGCGTCGGATGAAGCCGCGTTCTTCCAGCGCCAGGATCAGCGGTGATACCGGATTTAGACTTCAGATCCAGCGCCTCCTTCATCTCGTCGAAAGAGGGGGGCACGCCGGCTTCCTGCAGGCGTTCGTTGATGAAGCGCGCAGCAATTCTATCTGCTTTTTGGTGAGCATTTCACTCTCCTGCGGGGCAAGAATCGTTAAAAAAACAAAACCGGAACACAGTTATCATGTTCCATTCATGTTCCGCAAGCGTTCATTCACAGCCGCAGCATTTCGGCCCAATCGCCTGCTGCCGCCGGCGCGGCATGGGGCGGGCGGATGATCAGCACCTCAGCGGCGGCATAGGCGGAGATAGCGAGGAATCCTGTCGCGCCAAGGGCATAGCGCGAAGGCGCCCTGCGGCGTCCCGCTCCAGCCTGGCGCGCAGATAATCGGTGCGCTCGTCATTGGCCTTACAAGGGGGCGCCCAGCAACACACCGCTCGGGGCGCTCGCCGCCCGCCTCGGCATCGCCCGACAGAGCCGCCAGCAGCGGCAGCAGGAACAGCCGCGCGCAGACGAAGCTAGAAACGGGATTGCCGGGCAGCCCAGCAGCAAAGCGCCGCCGAGCCTGCCGAAACTAAGCGGTTTGCCCGGGCGCATCGCGATGCGGTAGAAATCGAGGCTGGCCCCCGCGCCGCCGCCACCGGCTTGACAAGGTCATGCTCCCCCACCGAGGCCCCGCCGATGGTCACGATGCCATCCGGCCCCCAGGCCGTTATGGCATCGAATGCGGCGTGCAGGCTGGTTTGCGTATCACGCGCAATGCCGAAATCGCGGATCGAGGCGCCGGCGCGCCGCGCCATGGCGGCAATCGCCAGGCTGTTGGATGCGACGATCTGCTCGTCGTTCTGGGCTGTACCGGGGGCAACCAGCTCGTCTCCGGTGGCGAGAATGGCCAGCTTTGGCGCGCGGAAAACCGCCACCTCGGCGTAGTTCATGGCCGCCAGCAGCGCGGCTTGCCGGGGGTGAGGCGCTCACCGCGCGCCAAGGCCGGCGCACACACGCAAGAAATCCTGCCGGGGCGACGGATATGCGCGCCGATGGGGCAGGGTAGGCGCCCGTAACCCTTGGCCCCGCAACCTCGGCCTCCTCCAGCATGACGACGCTATCGGCCCCCGGCGGCACATGGGCGCCGGTACTGATGCGAATAGCCTGGCCCGCTTGCAGGCTGGCGTGGAAGGGATGCCCGGCCGCGCTTTCGCCGATGATGGCGAGCGCCTGGCCGGGGGTATCGCTGCTGCGCAGCGCAAAACCGTCCATCGCGGCAACATCGCGCGGCGGCTGGGTGCGCAGCGCGGCGTAATCGCGCGCCAGCACACGGCCATCGGCCTGAATCGAGCGCCAGGTTTTCGACGCAAAGTTCACGCGCGCGCGCCGCGGCAAGAAGGCGCGCCAGGGCCTCGGCAACGGAAAGGAGCGCGGGCTGCCGCTGGCGTTCTTGCTCATGGATTCACTGCCCCCCAGGGCTCACGCTTTCCAGGCGCCGGATTTGCCGCCCGATTTCTCAAGGAGCCGCACCCCTCGATGCGCATGCCGCGATCAACCGCCTTGGCCATATCGTAGAGGGTGAGACAGGCGAGCGAAACCGCCGTCAGCGCCTCCATCTCGACGCCGGTTTGGCCTGATACGCGCGCCAGCGCCCGCCACCCGCAAGCCGGGCAGGGCTTCATCGGCGGTTATATCGACCGCGACCTTGGTCAGCAGCAGCGGATGACACAGCGGAATGAGTTCATGGGTGCGCTTGGCGGCCATGAGCCGGCGATGCGCGCGATGGCGATGACATCGCCCTTCTTGGCCTTGCCTTCGCGGATCAGCGCCAGCGTCTCGGGCTGCATGACGATGCAGCCCTCGGCCAAGGCCTCGCGCGTGGTGATCGCCTTATCGCCGACATCGACCATATGGGCCGCACCGGAAGCGTCGAGATGGGTCAGCGCGCTCATGAGGTTTTGCCTGAAGTTTTTGCCGAGCAATTCGCGCGTGGCAGCGCAGACATCGGGCTGGCGCATCAGGCTCTCGCCGACGAAAAGGTCGAGATGCGGACCTTGGCGAGGCGGCGGCAATCGGTGCGGTGAAAATGCCGCTTTCGCCGACGATGATGCGGTCCTCAGGGATCAGCGGCGCCAGACGTTCGCTCGTCCGCAGCGAAACCTCGAAGCTGCGCAGATCGCGGTTGTTGATGCCAATGAGGCGCGAGGGCAGGCGCAGCGCCCGCGCCAATTCCTGCTCGTCATGCACCTCGACCAGGACATCCATCGCCAAGGCCTGCGCCGCCTGCGTCATTTCAAGCGCCAGGGCATCGTCGAGCGAGGCCATGACGACGAGAAATGGCATCCGCGCCCATCGCGCGCGATTGGGCGACCTGATAGGGGTCGATCATGAAATCCTTTGCGGATCGCCGGCAGCGGCACGACCGCGCGCGCGGCCAGAAGATATTCCGCCGCGCCCTGAAAATAGGGCCGATCGGTCAGCACCGAGAGGCAGGCTGCGCCGCCGGCATGATAAGCGCAGGCCAGCGCGGGCGGGTCGAAATCGGCCCGGATCACCCCCTTGGAGGGGCTGGCCTTCTTGATCTCGGCGATCAGCGCGAATTCCCCCGCCGCATGGCGGGGCCTCCAGCGCCGCGATGAAACCGCGCGGAGGCGGCAGATCGGCGAGGCGCCGCGCAGCTCCGCCTCTGGCACTGCGGCCTTGGCCGCGGCCACTTCCTCGCGCTTGCTCGCCTCGATCCTGCGCAGGATATCCATGCTCAGCGCACCGCGTTCGAGGCTGCGATTACGGCGGCGAGCAGCGCCTTGCCGCGGCCGGCATCGATGGCGGCGGCGGCCATCTGCGCGCCCTCGCGCAAGGAGGTGACCTTATCTGCCAACATCAGCGCCGCCGCCGCATTGAGCAGCGCGATAATCGCGATAGGCGTTTTTCTCGCCGTCGAGCACGGCGCGCAAGGCCGCCGCGTTCAAACTCGGCTCGCCGCCCTTGAGGCTCGCCGGCGCAGCGTAGGCGATGCCGGCATCCTCCGGCCGGATGGTGAAGCGCGAGATGCTGCCGTTGTTCAATTCCACCACCTCGGTTGGCCCCGTGGTGGTGATCTCGTCGAGCCCGTCGCAACCATGCAGCACGAAGGCGCGCTCAGTGCCCAGATCGCGCAGCGTCTCGGCGATGGGTTCAAGCCAGGAGGCGGCGAAAACCCCAATCAGCAGGCGCTTCACCCCGGCCGGGTTGGACAATGGCCCGAGGATATTGAAGATCGTGGCGGGTGCCAAGCTCGGTGCGCACGGCGGCGACATGGCGCATCGAGGGGTGATGCGCGGGCGCGGTCATGAAGGCGAAGCCGGTTTGCGCCAGGCATTGCGCGACCTCCGGCGCTGAAAGCCCGATCCTGACCCCCAGCGCCTGCAATACATCGGCCGAGCCAGATTTCGACGAGGCGGCGCGATTGCCGTGCTTGGCAACCGGAACACCGCAGGCGGCGACGATGAGCCCGGCCAGGGTCGAGACATTCCACGAGCCCGAACCATCCCCGCCGGTGCCGACGACATCATCGCCCCCGGCACGGGCTGCACCGCACCACCCGGGCGCGCAAGGCGCTGACGGCGCCGGTGATCTCATCCACCGTCTCGCCGCGCAACGCGCAACGCCATCAAGAAGCCCGCCGTCTGCGCCGGGGTGGAAGCGCCGGAGAGGATCTGCCCGAAGGCCTGCTCCGCCTCGGCGCGCGAGAGGGGCAGCCCGTCGCCACCTTGGCAATCAGCGGCTTGAATGCATCCATGTCTCGACCTCGAAGCTGTTACCTCGCCAGCGAAACTGTCCTGGCGTGGAAAGGCTCGCTACGCGGTGATTTCATTATGGCGCGGCCGCGAAAAGTTCTAGGCCTGAGCAGACAAAACCGGCCGCCACTTTTGCGGGCCAAAAAACCAATCCTCACGCTTGGCCCGCCGCAAAACCGGCCGCCACTTTTGCGGGCCAAAAAACCAATCCTCACGCTTGGCCCGCCGCAAAACCGGCCGCCACTTTTGCGGGCCAAAAAACCAATCCTCACGCTTGGCCCGCCGCAAAACCGGCCGCCACTTTTGCGGGCCAAAAAACCAATCCTCACGCTTGGCCCGCCGCAAAACCGGCCGCCACTTTTGCGGGCCAAGCGCTGCTGCTACTGTTTTGCTGGCGCTAGCGTTGCGGCGGTTGAATGCCCCGGCCAGGGTGAGAAAGTTGCGGCAGATCCCGGCGCCTTGCTCGGTGGCGATGCTCTCCGGGTGGAACTGCACGCCATAGATCGGCATGGCGCTGTGGCGCATGGCCATGATCAGCCCATCCTCGCTCCAAGCGGTTGGCAAGCAGCGCCGCAGGCAGGGTCGCCGCCTCGACCAGCAGCGAATGGTAGCGCGCCACCGTCATCGGGCTGTCGAGCCCCTCGAACAGCCCCGTGCCATCGTGGCGGATGGCCGACACCTTGCCATGCATCGGCCGCGGCGCGCGGATCACCTGCCGCCGAACACCTGCCCGATCGCCTGATGGCCGAGGCATATCCCCAGCAGCGGCACCTTGCCCGCCGCCGCCGCGATCAACGCCATGGAAATACCCGCCTCATTCGGCGTGCAGGGGCCGGGGGAAATCACCAGCGCGTCATAGGCCTTGGCCAGTAGCTCCTCGACCGTGACGGCATCGTTGCGCCACACCTCGACATCGGCGCCCTCACGCCCCAGCGCATGCAGCACATTGAAGGTGAAGCTGTCGTAATTGTCGATTAGGGCGAGCCGCATGTTCCATCCTCGATGCTGCGACAGTCCAAGCGCAAGGGGCGGCAAGGTCAAGCCCCCAATTCCCGCCGCAGCAACGCCCTTATTGCCCGCGCTTGCCGCGCGCGGCAAAGCGAACCGCTTCCTCGGCGGCGCGGAACAGCGCCTTGGCCTTGTTCTCGCATTCGCGCTGCTCGGCGGCAGGGTCGGAATCATGGACGATACCGGCGCCGGCCTGCACGTGCATCATCCCGTCCTTGACCAACGCGGTGCGCAGCACGATGCAGCTATCCATGGCGCCATCGGCGCCGAAATAGCCGATCGCGCCGGCGTAAGTGCCGCGCTTATCCTTTTCCAGCGCGTCGATGATCTCCATGGCGCGGATCTTGGGCGCGCCGGAAACGGTGCCGGCGGGAAAGCCGGCGGCAAGCGCGTCAATCACATCGCGCCGCGCCTCGAGCTTGCCCTCGACATTGGAGACGATATGCATCACCTGGGAAAAGCGCTCGACGAAGAAGCTGTCGGTGACCTTGACGCTGTCGATTCGCAGACGCGGCCGACATCATTGCGGCCGAGGTCCAGCAGCATGAGATGCTCGGCGCGCTCCTTGGGATCGGCGAGTAGTTCGGCCTCCAGCGCTGCATCCTCGGGCCGGGGTGGCGCCGCGCGGGCGCGTGCCGGCGAGGGGCGGATGGTGATGGTGTCGGCCTGAGCCTTGACCAGGATCTCCGGCGAGGAGCACACGATCTGGAACGAAGTGAAATCAAGAAAGCACAGATAGGCGAAGGATTGACGCGGCGCAGCGCGCGATAGAGCGAAAAGGCATCGAGATCGAACGGGCAGGAGAAGCGCTGCGAGAGCACGACCTGAAAGATATCCCCCGCCAGGATGTATTCCTTGGCCTTGGCCACCATCGCCGCGTATTCGGCCGGCGTGGTATTGGACACCACTTCCGGCAGGCGGGCGTTGAAATCGCCCGCGGGATGGGCGAGGGGAGCTTCCAGCGCCGCGAGCGCGGCGCTGAGCCGTTCCTCTGCGGCGGCATAGGCCTGGGCGGCGCTCACGCCCGCCTTGGCGAACACCGGCGTGACAACGACGATCTCATCCTTGACCGCATCGAAAACCAGCACCAGGCGCGGCCGGATCATCAGGATTCGGGCACCCCCAGCGCATCGGGCTTGGCGGCGGGCAGGCGCTCCATCTGGCGCACCATGTCGTAGCCAAGATAGCCGAAGAGCCCGCTGGCCATCGGCGGCAGGCCGGAAAGATCGGGGATCCGGCTCTCGGCGATCAAGGCGCGCAGGGTTTCGAGCGGGCGTGCCGCCTGCCGCTCCAGGTTGCCCTCGCGGTGGATTTCGCTCGTCTCGCCGCTGGCGCGCCAGATCAGATCCGGCAGCAGGCCGATCATGGAATAGCGGCCCCGCACCGCGCCATCCTCGACCGATTCGAGCAAGAAGCTCGGTCCGCCCGCCGCGAGGGTCTTTAGCTTGAGATAAGCGGAGACCGGGGTTTCCAGATCGGCGACCATGCGCAGCGAAAGCGCCTGCGCTTTACCCGCGCCATAGGCGGCGGCGAAGGATGCGAAATCGGGCGCGATGGCCATCAGTTGGCCTGCCCGATGGTCTGGTTGAGCAGGGCCTGATTGATGTTGACCCCGAGTTGCCGGCGCAACGCGGCGACATAGCTGGCCAGGATGTCATCCCCCATGCTCTGGGCGAGCTGGCGCGGCAGGCCGACGGCCTCCAGCGCCGCGGCATCGAAGGGCGGGGTCTCGGCCTTGACCGGCACCATCACCAGCCGCTGCGCGCCATCCGCGGCCAAGGCGGTGACAGCCTGGCCAACCGGGGCGGAAAAGACGCGATCAACCCCCGCGCCGCCGAGCCGCGCCTCGCGCTGGCCGCGCTTGATGGCTTTGAAGTGCTCAAGATTGAGCCCCAGCTCCTGGGCCAGGGTCTTGAGCGATTCGCCCGCGCCATGGCGCTTGATCAGCGCCTCGGCCTGCGCCAGCAGCGCCTTGTCGCGCGCCTGCGCTTCAAGGCGTCGGACGACCTCGGCCTGGACATCCGCCAGCGGACGCTCGCGCTCGGGATCAACCGCATTGACCTCGTAACACAGGTGGGAACCGTCGCGCAGGGTCAAAGGCTCGTTTGTCGAGGCCGATATCGGAAGCGAAGATCGCGCGATCAATTCCGGCCCGCCGGGCAGGGCGAGGGGCTTGCCCGCAGCATCGGCGCCGTTCTTGTCAAGCGCGGCGATTTGCATCGGCTCGACCCCGGCGGCGCGCGCGGCCTCGGCGAGGCCCTTGCCGGCGAGGCGCGCCTCCTCAACCGCCTTGGTCGCGCTTCAAGCTTGGCGCGGATGGCCGGATCGCGGGTGAGCTTTTCGGCCCGGGCTTCGGCTTCGAGCTGCCCCTTGAGCGCGTCAAACCCTGGAACCTCCGCCGCCTCGATCGTGCCGATGCGATAAAGGACATAGCCGAAATCATCCTTGAACGGACCGATGGTCGCACCGGCCGCCGCCGCGAAAATCGCCTTGCGCTGCGCCGGATCGGCGATTTGGCTGCTGGTTTTGGCGCCGAAATCGACATCGGCGGCGGCGAGCTGGCGCGCCTGAAGCAGGGCGGAAAAATCGCCACCAGCATGCAATTGTTCGAGCGCCCCCTTGGCCTCGGCCTCGCTGTCGAACAGCACGCGCTGCAAGGTGCGGCGCTCCGGCGTGCCGATTTTTCCGGCGGCAACCGCAGCGGTGTAATAGGCTTTCAGCTCCTCGGCGGAGAGTTCCAGCCCGGCGGCGAAATTGCCCAGCCCCAGGGCAAGCAGCGTGACCTTGCGGGTCTCGACGGTGCGGAAGGCAAGGCGATTAGCCTCGTAATATTCCTTGATCGCGGCTTCATCCGGCGCCGGCGGAGCGGCAATCTTGGCCGGATCAAGCACAATGGCCTCGACCTCGCGCGCGGTCGAGCGATAGTCATGGACCGCCTGGAGCAGGGGCAGCGGCGCGACGATGCCGCCGACCAGCCCGGCCTGGATCTCACGGCGCAGGAGGTGCTGTTCCTGCGCGCGCAGGAATTCCCGCTCGTTCAATCCGGCCTGGCCCAGCGCCTCGGCCAATTTGGCGCGGTCAAATTGCCCGGAGGTCTTGAATTCGGCGGCATCCATGATCGAAGCCAGCACCATCGGCGTATCGAGCGCAAGACCGAGGCGTGAAGCCTCCTGCGCCAGGGCCGACTCGTCGATCTTGCGGTTGATCAGCTCGCGGTCGAGGCCGAAGTTATGCGCTTCCGCGGCGGTGACGGGGCGGCGCAGCTGCATCTGGATGCGGCGCAGCTCGGAATCAAAGGCGCCACGGAATTCATCGGCGGAAATCTTGGCACTGCCGACGGTGGCGATCGTGCGGTTGACCCCGCCGCGGAAAACATCGCCGATGCCCCAGATCGCGAAGGAGAGGATCAGCACGCCCATGATGACGGTGAGAACGGCGCGGCCCAGCCAATTGGCAGCGGCTACACGAATGGCATTCAGCATGTGTCAGGCTCTCTTCTGGGTCGCGCTTCCGGCGCGGCGGATCATCCATAGAAAGGCGCCGCGATAATGGCAACCTTGGCCAGCCCATGGCGGCAGCGCGCTCTCGCCAAGCAACACTTGAAGCAACACTTCATGCAACACATTAAGCAACACTTGGGGAGGGGAGACCTGGGCGCCGCGGCCATGAGCAAGGGCAGGGGATTCGGTTTTGCGCGGCACAAAGATGCCGCCCTGCGCCATAATCGTGCCGCGCCGAATTGAACTCGCCGTGGGTTGATGGTACCGCCCCGCCATATCCCTATTCTGGAGTGACGTTGAAGATGCGCAAACCGCTCGTGGCCGGAAATTGGAAAATGAATGGCAGCAAAGCCTCGCTCAACGAGCTCAAGGCGCTCGGCGAGGCCATGACGCCCGAATTGCGCGCCAGGGTCGATGTCTTGCTGGCCCCGCCCGCGACGCTGATCTTTGCTGCGGCCGCGGCTGCGCTCGGCAGCGGTATCATCATCGCCGGGCAGGATTGCCATGCCAAGGTTGCCGGGGCGCATACGGGCGATGTTGCGGCGGCGATGCTGTTCGATGCCGGCGCGCAAGCTGTGATTCTTGGGCATTCCGAGCGCCGCAGCGACCATGGCGAAAGCGACGCCCTGATCAAGGCCAAGGCCGAGGCGGCGCTGGCCCAGGGACTCCTCGTCATCCTTTGTGTCGGCGAAACCAGGGCGCAGCGCGAGGCCGGCAAGGCGCTTGACGTGGTGGCCCGGCAGGTCCGCGCCGTGCTGCCCGAAGGTAGCGAAGCCGCGCGGGTCGTGATCGCCTATGAGCCGGTTTGGGCGATCGGCACCGGGCTCACCCCGACGAACAACCGATATCGCCGAGGTTCACGCCGAGATCCGCCGAATCGTGGCGAGGAAGCTCGGCCGCCAGGCTGGCGCCGCCATGCGTCTGCTCTACGGCGGCTCGGTGAAGCCCGAAAACGCGCGCGAGATCCTCGCGCTGGAGGATGTCGATGGCGCGCTGGTCGGCGGCGCCAGCCTCAAGGCCAGCGATTTTCTCAAGATCATCGCCGCCGCGCCGTAAGGCCGGGCAAGGCGGAACCAAGATCCGCGGCGCTTATCGCTTGCTTTAAGCGCCCGCCCCCCTAAAAGCGGGACCATTCCCATCCTCCTTGGCCAAGCAGGGCTCCATGGAAACCGTTTTGATCGTCCTTCACCTTGTCATCGTTCTGGCGTTATGCGGCACGGTGCTGCTGCAACGCTCGGAAGGCGGTGGCCTCGGCATGGGGGGCTCGCCCTCGGCCTTCCTCAACCGGGCGTGGCCAGGCCAATCTGCTCACCCGCACCAACGGCCATCCTCGGCGCGGCCTTCTTTGTCACCTCCCTGGCGCTGGCGGTTTCGGCCTCGCGCACGCGGGCGCCGGCTCGGTGCTGGATTCCCTCGCTCCGCCGCCGCCTACGACGCAAAATGCCCCGGCCAATCCCGCCGCGCCCGGCGCCGCGCCGAACGTGCTCGACCAGCTGCGGCAGATCCAAGGCGGACAAAAATAAGCCCAAGCCGCTTTCCGGGCTGGCGCGAGCGGGCGTCATGGAAGAAGGCGTCAAGGAATAGGGCGTCAGGGAATAGGGCGTCAGGGAATAGGGCACCATGCCTGTGGATGGTGCCTTTTTCATTTGTATTTACGGTGCAACAATCCCTAAAGATCGAGTCCCATGACGCGATAATGTTTTTCATTACGGGCGGCGTGGTTTCCTCCCTTGGCAAGGCTTGGCCTCGGCTGCTCTCGCCGCCGTGCTGCAGGCGCGCGGCTACACCGTGCGGATGCGTAAGCTCGACCCCTATCTCAACGTCGATCCCGGCACGATGTCGCCCTATCAGCACGGCGAGGTCTTCGTCACCGATGACGGCGCCGAGACCGACCTCGATCTCGGCCATTACGAGCGCTTCACCGGGCGTGCCGCCACACGCCAGGACAATATCACCACCGGGCGCATCTATCAGGAAATCATCGCCAAGGAACGCCGCGGCGATTACCTCGGCGCCCACCGTGCAGGTGATCCCGCATGTCACGGATGCGATCAAGAATTTCGTGCTGGAAGGCAATGCCGGCTATGATTTCGTGCTGATCGAGGTCGGCGGCACGGTCGGCGATATCGAGGGCCTGCCGTTCTTCGAGGCGATCCGCCAGTTGAAGAACGATCTGCCGGAACGCCACGCCTGCTTCATCCACTTAACGCTGCTGCCCTATATTCCCTCGGCGGGCGAATTGAAAACCAAGCCGACCCAGCATTCGGTGCAGGAGCTGCGCTCGATCGGCATCCAGCCCGATATCCTGCTGTGCCGCACCGATCGGCCGATTCGCAGGGCGAGCGCCGCAAGCTGGCGCTGTTTTTTGCAACGTGCGCGAAAGCGCGGTGATCGAGGCGCGCGACGTCGATCAGATCTACGCCGTGCCGCTGGCCTATCACGCCGAGGGGCTCGATGCCGAGGTGCTGGCGGGTTTTTTACGCTCGAAGCCGGCGCCGCGCCCGAACTCTCGCGCTGGATCACCATTGTCGATACGCTGCGCCATCCCCATGGCGAGGTCACCATCGCGGTGGTGGGCAAATATACCGAGCTCAAGGATGCCTATAAATCCCTGATCGAGGCGCTGGTACACGGCGGCATCGCCAATAAGGTCAAGGTCAAGCTCGATTGGATCGATGCGAGAGATTTTTGAGCGCGAGGATGCCTCCAGCTACTTGGAACATGTCCATGGCATTCTCGTCCCGGCGGCTTCGGCCAGCGCGGCGCGGAAGGCAAGATCGAGGCGGTGCGCTTCGCGCGTGAGCACAAGGTGCCCTATTTCGGCATCTGCTTCGGCATGCAGATGGCCTGCCTGGAAAGCCGCCCGCAACCTCGCGGCATCCCTGAGGCCTCCTCGACCGAATTCGGCCCCTGCGAGGCGCCGGTGGTTGGCATGATGACCGAATGGATGAACCGCGGCCAATTGGAAAAGCGCGCCGAGGGCGGCGATCTGGGCGGCACCATGCGCCTTGGCGCCTATGAATCGCGCCTTGTCGCCAATTCGCGCATCGCGGGATCTATGGCACGGCCACCATCTTCGAGCGTCACCGCCACCGTTATGAGGTCAATATGCCTATCGCGGACAAGCTGGAGGCCGTGGGCCTGCTCGTCTCCGGCGTCTCGCCCGATGGCCTGCTGCGGAGACGGTGGAATATCCCGATCATCCCTGGTTCGTCGGGGTGCAATACCATCCCGAGCTGAAATCGCGCCCCTTCGAGCCGCATCCGCTGTTCGCGAGTTTCATCGCGGCGGCGGTGGAGCAGAGCCGCCTCGTCTGAAGGGGCGCGCTTTCCTTCGCGGCGAGGCTCGGGCATTCTCGCCACCAGGGGAGAATCGCGCATGTTCGAGCTGGCTACCGCCTATGTCACGACCATCAGCGGCCTGCCGCTGTTCCTGCTCTACCTCGCCCTGGCCGCCGCTTCGCGGCCCTGTTCCTCATCCTCTACCTGCGCGTGACCAGGCATGATGAAATCGCGCTGATCCGCGCCGGCAACGCCAGCGCCGCCGTTTCCCTGGCTGGGGCCATGATCGGCTTTTGCCTGCCGCTCAGCCGGGCGCTGGAGCAGGCGGCAACCCCCCTCCGATCTCGTCGTCTGGGCCGGGTTTGCCCTGCTGGTCCAATGGCTCGCCTATGGCATTGCCAACCGCCTCATGCCCGGGCTTGCCACG
>JAJTWR010000131.1:0-12864 GCA_021613335.1 Whitmania pigra
ATTTCTGTCGTTATTATATTTTTTTATTCTTATTATATGAAGAGTTGTAATTTTTCTTTTTCGTAAATACTGCCACACATCTGTATGGGATTCCCCTTCACTTTTTGTTTCAACATCTTGATCACTTTGAAGCTCAAGGTGTATTATTCTTCTTTCATAAGGCGACATAGGATCTAATAATATTTTTCTTCTTGTTCTCTTTGCTTGGATAGCAGACTGACGAGCAATATTTCTTAAGTCTCTTCACGGCGTTCTCTGTATCCATCGACATCAAGAATATATACCTTTCTGCCTCTTCTTCACTAAAGTTTTTTAATGCTATTAAATAAATTAAAAATTGAAGTGATTCAAGTGTTGCACTTTTTTTCCTATAAGAACTCCCGAGTCATTTGAAGTGATATTCACATATATTCTTTTTTCGCTCTCTTCTTTTACGCTTACTGTAGCTTCAAGTCCCATATGTTTTAAAATAGTAGATATTATATTTTGAAGTTCACTAAGATTTGTAGAAATCTCTTCATAGTAAACTCTTATAACAGTAGGAAGTTCTTCGCCTATTCCAAATATGTTTCTTTTACCTTTATCTATAACCTCCACTCTTATTGGTCTTCCGTTAAATTAAGTGCTTCAAGAGCTTTCGCTATAGCTTCTTTTTCAGATTTCCCACTAATTCTTTTACTAGCATAATAATCCTCCAAAATAGTTTATTAAAAAATATTACGATTTTTAATTTTTTAACTACTTATATTTTTTCTTCTTTTTAGCAGAAATCTCTTCACTTTTAAGAATTTCTGTTACCGTGCCTTTTCTTTTTCTATATAAGATGTTATGTATTGCTGAAGTAGACCAAATACGTTTTGTGCTGTCCAATATAACGCAAGACCACTTGCAAAATTATAAAACATAAATAGCATCATTAAAGGAAATATAGTGGTCATCATCTTCATTTGCTTACCTGCTGAACCTGCATTGCTTGAAGAAGGCTGAAGCTTCATAGTGAGATAACTGGTAACCGCCATTATTATAGGAAGAAGGTTAAAGTTTACTCCTCCTAAAATAGGTAAAGCGGTAGGAAATATAAATAATTTGTCTGGTGAAGAAAGTCTGTAATCCATAAAAACGGAGCATTTCTAAGCTCAACCATAGACTGCATAAGATAGAAAAACGCTATTAAAAGAGGAAACGGAAGAAGCATAGGAAGACAGCCACCAGAGGATTTATCTTCTCTTTTTTATATATATTCATAATTTCCGCATTTAGTTTTTCAGGCTATCTTTATATTGCTCTTTTATTCTCTCTATTTTAGGATTAACCAGTTTGCATTTTTTTCATAGATTTGTATGACGCTTGAGTAAGAGGGAATGTTATTAATTTAAATAAAAATGTAAATAATATAATAGCAAGAGCATAACTTCTTGTAAATAAATATAATTTGTTTAATATAACATCAAGGATATATGTTAAAGGTCTTAAATTAAGTCCTAAAAAAGACTCTTGAAATATCCCTTCATAATTTTCATTTTTATATTGTTTTGAAAATAAAGTTCTGCTTTTAGGCCCATATATGTTATATATTCATCTGTTACAGATTTTTTACTTTCAATATTATGCTTTGTAACTAAATCAGCAATTTGAAAATTATTGTAATATCCGTTTGTGTTCAGGACGCGAAATGTAGCTGTTTCAAATAATACATCTTTTTTGGAGCACTTGATATTATAGCGAAATATCTGTTATTTAAAGATACCCATTGTACAGGTCCTGAAAAACTTTTATATTGCATAGTATCAGCTTTATTTCCGCCGCCAAAAAAACTCCCAAAAAACTTGATTTACCTACAACAGCATCAAGAAATCTTGAGGCAGTATTTTTGCCTTCTTTTAAATAAGATGTTTTTTGGTTGTATCTTCTCTTGTAACCTCAGTTTTTTTTCTGTATGGTCCTATACCTGTTCCCAAAAAATAAGAGTAATAAATAGGGACTTCTTTGTCTCCCATATTTTCTATTTCTACTTTATTTTTAAGTTGATAATCTGAATCTGTTATTTCAATGGTTTTGTTATTTTCACAGGTTGCTCATCTATACAGCTTTTCCAGAAAAAACAACCGACTTATCACTGGAAGAAACTAAATCATAAAAAACATTATTATCGTTTACCATTGAGTTTGAAAGTGTTTGAAAAGTTATTGTGAAAGGATAAATATTATTATAAACCTGCTCTACCATTTCCACTTTATTTGTAATTGTTGCATTTCTTCTGTAGTTTCATTATACCCTTTAAGTATATATGAAATTAATGCGCCATTACTAAATGTAGCTTTTACGGCATTGCCTTCAATAGTGTAATATTCTCCTTTGAAATTGGACACATTTATTTCAGGAACAATGACTTTTTGCATACTTGCCGTATTGACAGCTACCGTATCTTCCCTTACGGTATTACTGCTTTCTGTAGCTTGCGTAACTTCGCCGGGTTTTGGCATATTCTTTGACTGATACAACATATATAGCATAAATACTGAGGCACTTAAAACCACCGCCAGTATCATTCTTGCATTACTATTCATTATTAAACAACTCCCTTAAGTTTTTTTTATTACAAATTACTACAATAAAACTCAATCTACTCTAATAATTATTTTTATTCTTTACATTATATTACTGTTTTAAAATTAAAGGTACTCTTAAATAAGATTAAGGTACCGGATCATATATGTTTTTTGCTAGTGAATTACAGCGTAAAATTCTCTTAAAGATAGCCATCCACCCTTTAACGCCCCATACTTTATTACAGCCGTTTTTGCATACTCCGAACAAGAAGGAATATAACGGCAACATTTAGGTAGATATGGGGATATTATTTTTTGGTAAAATAAAATAAAATAAATTAAAATATGTTTCATTTTAATACTTTACTAAAAAGCGAAATTAAATTCGTTTTCTGAAGTCTGAAATGAAGGAATATCTATTCTCTTTACAATAATAAAATAGTCAAAACCCTTCGTTATAAAATCTTATTTCTTTCTAAAAATTCTCTCACTATTCGTTTCGACCTGTTTCTATCTGCTGCATTAACACCTCTACCCTTCTTAACAGAAACAGCAAATCTTGAATAGGGGATTTGTTTTTCAAACACAACAAAGTATAATTTCTCCCGCCTATTCTAAGAACGCTATTTATACCATTAAAAAACAAGGCTATTTCTTTTTTACTTTTAAGTCTTTCCTTTAGATATATTCTAAAAGACATTTTTAACCAACCTTATAATTCAAATGCAACCCATAAAAAAGCAGAGATCTATTCATCAGCAGCTGTTAAACGATATCTGCCTTTTCTTCTCCTGCGTTTTAAAACATCACGGCCGTGTTTTGTTGCCATACGTTTAAAAAAACCAAATTTCCCGCACGACGCAACTTACTTGGCTGATAAGTCCGTTTCATCTTATCTCCTTAAAAAACTTATTTACTTAAAATAATTTAATCATAAAATTAAAGTTATGATACACATATTGAAAATATATACTATCATATAATATTTGTCAATAGCGATAACAAAGTTCATATCTGATATTGAGCTACCTACTATATAAATAATGAAGCAATAAATAAGACTATTCATATATAGAAATACTAAGATATTTAAAACTTTACTTTATATTTTTTATCTAAAAAAATAACCTACTTTGCAACTCAAAATATAAAACAAACATATATATAATTTATATTGTTTTAAGTATATTATAAAATTATTCAGCCATAATTAATTTTAAAACTTCTTTGTCGATAATATATGAACATCAATCAAGGAAAAGGCTAAATAAGATGCTGATAAATGGAAGGGTAAAAGCAGGGATATACTACTTAATACTTACTGCTTTATTTTCAATTTTCATATTTACATTTATTTTCAGTTCAAAGAGCTTTTTCAGTATAAAAAATAAAGAAGAATTGCTTAGAGAGAAAATAAAAACAACACAGTATCTTCAGGCAGAAATAAAACAAACACAACAGAATATACTGCGTCTACAAACCGATAGAGAATATATTATATCTTTACGCAAAAAACATTCGGTTATCTTGATAAAACAAAAAATGAAAAGCTTATAAAAATAATAGATGAAGACCAAAACACTTCTTATCAAAAAGTAATGTTTAAGGAAACGGTCGGCAAAAAAAGAGAAAATATAAAACCTGAAGACTATAAAATAAATATAACAGGAATACTTATACTTTCACTATTAATGGCAGGCAGCATTGGGTTTTATGCTTTGGTGATACATCGTCAAAATATTCAAAAACGATAAGGGTAGTTTTAAAGTAAAATAAAATCCCGCATCTTTACGTACGGCATCATAAAAAGGCACAAAATTAAAACTTAATGAGCCATCTTTCTTTTTTCCGTAAATACGTTGATAAGAGTCATACGCTACAGATATAGCACATGCAACACCTGTAAAAACTTCAAGGCAGTAGAAGATACCCACATCTTTTTGTATGGGGAACGAAGAGGAGCTGATATTATAAAGTTGTTTTCAATAGAATTAAATCCATACACTGCCAAACTGGCGTAAGTATAGGCAAAGGCTATAGTTAAAAAAAATGTAACTTCCGTATATCGCAATGCTGATGTTTTATATTCTTTGATAGGATCTACTTGAGATATCAAAATTTACTTGAGCTATTACGGTATTTCCTTCCATTTCAAGTCTCACAGAAGTGTTAGTCGAATGGTTTCTAAAATCTGTATTTAAAATCTCGTTTATTTTTATTATATTTGTTTTCTTTAGATATATTGGGGGGATACATTATTGGTGTTTTCAGAAAAATAAAAAGCTGAAAAAAGACTTTTTGAAAATAAAATAAAATCAATAAAACTACATTTTTCCATAAGTATATCTTTTAGTTATAATTTAGGCAATTATACACTATAAATATCAAATTAAAATAACACATTAAAACTAAACATAGCCTCAAGACCCGTTAAATCTATACTAGGTATTTTCTCAGGTAGAACAAAACTCACATTTTTTTGGTCTTCATTTTCACCATACACATTTATATTAATCGGTTTAGAATAAAATCTGTAGCCTACTCCACCGCTTATTCCTATAGTATCTGTAATATTATATGTTAATAACAAATTTGCTCCGCCGCCTATCATTAAATCGGTAGAATATATACATGAACCGCTTTTTAAATAAGTATATTCTGTAATGTAATATTTTCCATTAACAGAGCCAATATTATTAAAAGCTGTAGTTAAGCCAAAATACGGAGTTATTGTAAGTCTTACAACTTCGTATAAAAGATCTATATTTATATCAAAATTAAATCTTGTGTCTACAGCAAGCTGCTTTTAAATAAATCGGCAAATAAAATACCTACGCTCGTGTTTGGATTAAAATATTTAAAATTATATCCCATTTTCATATGCAATCCAAAGGAGTAATCCTTTTCGGGGTTTTTAATTTAACAGAGCCTTCTGAACTTTTAATATCGCTTGTATATGTTTTTTCAAACGGTTTTTAATTTGTATGAACTGTATGTGGCAAATATACCGAAAGTTACGTTGTTTAATACCATCTCTTCGGCAATATCGCCTACTTTTATATTAAAACCTCTTGTAATTTTTGCTATGGAATAATCAGGACCCAAAGAAGAGACTCTTATAGAGCCTATTTTATCAAAAGAACCTTTGATAACAGAGCCTGATGGCAATACAATATCGTTGTTTTGTTTTGATATATTTTAAATCTTAACCCCTTTGAAAACACCTTGATTATCTCCAGCCAAAAGGATAATGTTTCCGCCTTTTTGAATGTCTGCATTTTCAGTGTTATCTTGAAAATATTAGACATTTTGTTTTCAAAACTTGATAAAAAACTTCTGTATGCACTTTCTTTTGCGATAATAGTAGCAGCTACAATAGACGTCCTTGCAAAGACGCAGTACCATAGCCTGATATTCTGGCTTGAATGAAGTATCTTTGTTGTAGAAACATCTGCTATTTTTACTATATATCTATAGTTACATTTACACTTGGCTCAATATCATTTTCCGGGTCGCCTCTATCGATAAAAGCTATAGAGTTTACAATGCTTCCAAAAACGGCTTTATTATATCCATATATTTTTCCAACCTTCTATAACATCTTTGTCTGTAATTCCTGCAAGTTGAAGCTCCATTTCTTTTAAATATCTATCGAGATTTTTTCTGTCTACTATATTAAATCTCTTCATATTAACCATAGTGTTTTCAACAAGTTCTGTTATTTTATTTCCATCATCTTTGAATATACCCGCAGTGTCTACAAACGGATATATGGCAAGATTTTTCTTTTTGATATGTCTCTCCAACATCAGGTGGATATTTTGAGATATACGTTTATATACATCAAAGCAAACAAAATAATTAAAGAAAAATATTTTTTATTCATAATTTCTAAAACCTTAAAATCATTTTTATACTTAAAGATACTAATACCAAAAATATAAAAAGGTCAAACATAATATAAAAAACTAAAATAATAAAATACTTAAAATTAAACATAATTGAAATATATACTTAGTATGTTATTATTATTTATCAATATTATTATGGAGTAATAAATGGCAAAGTTACATTACCAATAGATAAAATAAAAAAAGGCATGCAATGTGCCTCAAATGTTTATTACAATGTGATACAATAAAAAAATACTTGAAACAGGAACAATAATAACAATACCTATAATCGAAATGCTTAAACAGAACTCTATAACATTTTAAGTGTAACCGAACACCTTGTAACAGAAGAAGATACAATAAAAACAGAAGAACCTTTAGAAAAAAAAATTGTCAGTCAATCTCCCATTATGGAAGAAAACGGAATTAAAATACTAAAAATAGACAGTAAAAAAGCAGAAGAAGATGTTCAAAAATCTGTGGAAAAAACAAAACAAGCTTATGAAAATGCACGAAAAGGCGAACCTATAGACATTACTTCAATTAAAACGATACCGAACAACTTCTTCAAAATGTTATTGCAAATAAAGATGCCTATTCACATCTTTCAATGCTTAAAAGAAAAGACGCTTCTATGTTAAACATGCGGTAGATGTTGCCATACTTTCAGCACTTACAGCAAAAGAACTAAAATTACCAAAAGAAGATATTGCAAATATTATGCTTGGAGCACTTCTTCACGACATAGGAAAAGTTTTTATAAAAGACGATATTTTAAACAAAAAAATACATAACGAAGAAGAAAAAACATTAATTCAAAAGCACCCGTCTCAAGGGTATAAACTTATAAAAAGAAATAATCTTGAAGATGCCATAGCCGATATTATTTTGGAGCATCACGAATATTATGACGGTGCGGGCTATCCATTTAAAAAAGATAATAAAGGTATAAGTCTGTACAGCAAAATAGTTTGTTTATGCAATGAGTTTAACAATCTTATAACAAGCGGAGAACTTGGAATTGCCGTTTCATCTGATAAAGCCGTGAAAATGATAGTAGCAGATGCAAGAAAGAAATTTGATGTTGATGTTGTAAAGCATTTCAGAAAGCTATCGGAATATATCCAAATGACACAAGAGTAAAACTTTCAGATGGCTCAATAGCAAGAGTTATACAACAAAACACTGATCTCCCTCTTCGCCCTGTAGTTTCAATAGCCAGAGATGTAAACGGAAAAATAACCGAAGGACTGGTAACAATAGACCTTGCCAATCAAAAAGATTTATTTATAAAAGACATTATTTAATCATAGAATCTGCGTAAACTCTATATTTTCAACATCTAGTTTTTTTATTTTGTAGCTTTTTACTTCAAAATTAAAGTTTATAGGAAAAACAGTCATTGAAAAATTTTCTGTCTCTTCTTTTGAAAAATGACCTATTATTTTTAAAGCATATAAAAGCTCACTCTCTATTATATAATCTGCCTCACCGTAAAACTCTAAAATCCGTTTGGACCTTTGTCATAATTTGGCTTTATGAAAAAACCCTTCATACATTTCTTTTTCAAGTGCCTTATTTTCATCATAGTTTCTGCCCAAAATAAGTTTGAGCGTATTTGAAAGTCTGAAATGTCTTCCTATAGCGAGATACCTTAAAATATCTATAGTTATAACTTCTTTTGCCTGATGCTCTGTAAGTTCAAAGTATCGTCTGGCATAACCCTTATCTACAATGGAACAACCAGCCCCTGCAGGAGTAGGATAATCTTCAATACCAAACTCAGCGGCAAGTTTTATTTGAGTTTCACGACCTCTGCCTGTTATTCCGTAAAGTTTTTTTCTGTCAATAAGTCCTTTTTTTTCTGCTTCTGTAGGCTTTAATTTTAATGCTGAAAGCGGACGAATCAAATATCCTGTTAATCCGCTATCTTTAACTGCTTTATCTAAATCAACAGATTTTTGGCTCATAGGTCTTTGTCCTTTAACCTCACCTGTTGCTACAAAATCAAATCCCTCGCTATCCATAATTTTTTTTGGCCTCTTTAAGCATTAGTATTGGCAATCAAGACACGGGTTTATCGCACTACCATAGCCATACTTAGGATTAAAAAACATATTTAAATATACATCTTTCAGAGAAATAACTCTTAAAGGAATATTAAGCATATCTGCCGATTTTTTTAGCGGGGTCGTCTATAGGCAAATCTAAAAGTTCTTTTTTTATAACACTATATTCAAGACCTGTAACAAACCGAATGGCAAGAACGTCTATATTTTCACGTTTCAATATTGCTCCAACCAAAGTGCTGTCAAGACCACCTGAAAGTAGAAGTAAGGCTTTTGTTTTTTTATTCATATAGATCTTTTGTATCCTGTATTTTATCATGTACTATTTTTAAAACTTTCATAGGTTTTATCAATTCCTTTTTCTGACCAATAAGAGATTTATAGAAAGTGCCGTAAACTCTATCTCATAGCTTGGAAGTGCTTTTTTATTTAAAAAATATTCCAAAAACTCAACGACTTCAGGTTTAAGTTTTCTTTTCAGTATATTAATTAATTATTTCAAGATATGGAGCAAACGATATATTTTCTTCTCTCTCTGCAATATCCACAAGCTCTTTTTTCATTGCGGATATATCACCATAACATTTTTACTTTCTCTGGTTTCTTTATCGTCTTTTAGAGCTTCTGCCATCTTTATTATATATTTTTTATTTGAACCTCTCCGTCCTGTTTCTGCTTTGATAATAATCATTTTTTGCGCCAAGTATAACTGCCACATAATAGAGCGTGTATTCTTTATGTTTTTCGGATTTCATTTTTTTATAACGCATTAAAATATTAGGTAGTGCTTCGCTCGCTTTGTTTGATGCCAAAATTGCCAGATGACCCAAAAAGTCGTCTTCATCGTGATTTTCCTCAGCTGTCATCTTCCATATAGCAACTTCCCTTGCTCTTTCACTTTTTCTTTTAGCGAGAGCATAAGCCGCTTCGGCACTCATTAAAGTATTTTTAGAAACATATATTTAAGAAGAAGCCCTTCTGTTTCCCCATCTTCAAAATTAGCAAGTGCTTTTACGACAGCGTATTTTTCAATTAAATTGGCTTTGTGGTAAAAATCGATTAATATATTTTTTGAACTTTTACCCGTATTTTACCTATAGCCTCTATTGCGGAAAGTCTTACATCTTGATCTAAATCATCTAATAATTTTAACAGCGGCGGTATCGCACTAGGTACTTTTGTATCTCCAATATTCTGAGCAAGTTTTTTTCTATCCACAGCTATAATAGGAGAGTTTAAAAATGCGGCGTTAGCAAGACGCGAAAAAAAAAGCAAAATCAAGTCTAAAAAGAATATGTCTTAAATGCAAATCGCCTTTCTCTCTTGTATTTATATGTAGGGAAAACAAAAAGACAAATAATATGTAAAAATGTGGAGCATAAAAAAAGTATCATTAGTGGATGCGGAAGAACATATCTGCTTGCAAAAGGTTTATATACTCCATAAAGTTCTGCCAAAGCACCGGCAACAATAGGAGCAAGTACCTGACAAAATGCAGCAACCCCAGAATATATACTTATATAATAAAGACTTTTTGATTTATCGGCAATAGAAAAACCAGACGATGTTATAGATATTGCCCACCCGCCTTGCACAAAACTATATAGAAAAGCCAAAAAAACATAAATATAATATAATTATTTTTTGGAACGATAAACCAAAGAATAGGGATAATAGCTAAAAAAGCAATAGTTATTTTACTTAAAAGTCTCGCCCCAATAACAAGCATCAACTTGCCCCAAAAGAAAACCCCAAATACAAGCATCAATGTTGTACCTGCCGTCATATAACCGACAATGTCATAAGGAGCCTTAAAATAATCGAGCCAGAATATAGGAAAAAACGGAACTACCATATAAACAGAAAAAGTTGACATTAGAACTACCACAATAAAAGATAAAAATTTCTATCATGCATAGCCTCTTTAAATAGACCGCTTCTGTCTACTTTTGCAGTATCCTCCTTTTGAATAGGTTCATACACATTAATAAGTATAATAAAGCTTGAAAGAAAAAAATAGAGTTATTGCAAAAAGTATCGGAAAAGCTACTTTTGTACCAAAAAATTTAAGTATAAAACTAGCAGAAAACACACCAAAAACAGCTCCAAAGTTTATAATAATATTTCTTAAAGCAAGCGTTTGTGACCTTCCATTGTCGGGAAGTAAATCTGAAAGCCACGAGTTTACAGCAGGAAAAGAAGAAAAAAATAGAGCCGAAACAGCAAAGTGCTACAACAACCCATTTTGTACTTGAATTTATTCCATTCATATTAAGAACATAGCAATAAAAAGTGCAAAAAGAAATATTAATCGCCCCGTAAGAGAAAAGTCGCTGTAAATACTTTTTCTTTTTAAGTTTTTGCACAACTATAGAAGTGAAAGGCATAAACATATTAGGAAGCATTACAAGAGCAGATATTATACCGACAAAAGCGGGTGTCGCATGCAAAACTTCTACAAGATATGCCGAAATTACAAATCCGTTTGCAAATACTCCGGAAAATTGAAATGCAAAATTCGATATGAATATTTCAATGTTCCACTTGGATAGAGCTCGTTTTACTATAACTTTTTCAGAAAGTTTGTGGTTTTGTTTCCATAAAAAATATAAAATTAATGCCGATAAAAATTTATTTATATTATAACATAAAATCAATTTTTTTTGCAATAAGAAATATAAATAAAATCATATCTTAAATTTTTTTTATATAAATTTTTCTAAATATCCACTGCTACAAAACAGTATTAAAAAACATTGACTTTTTACATTTGACATTGTAAGCTACTCGCAATAATATTATTATTAAATATAATTTAAGGGAAGGAAAAAAGAATGATAAGAAAAATACTGATTATATCGTTCGCTGTTTTGATGCTTGGTTTTGCAACACAAAAAGCTCAAGCAGCATATTCTCAAGGAGCAGCTGTTGGCGCATCTTTTTATGGAGGGCTAAATAGTTTCTGGACTGCTTGCTACATTTCATATACCAAATGTACCGTTAATGTTTGGAGCAGGAGTCAGCTTTGGATTACGGAGGATGGTTTGGAGCAAATGTACTTGCAGACTGGTGGGTATTTCAAACAAAAATGGCTCAATAAACAATCAGGTACCTGTAAATTTTATTTCGGACCAGGTATTGATTTAGGTGTTGGTTTTGGAAATAATTATTTTAGTCTAGACATTGGTTTACGTGTACCGTTTGGCTTCTCTTTTATAATAAAACAAAAATGGGAATATTTATTGAACTTGCTCCCGGAATACGTATATTAAGTACGGCTGCATCAAGACCATTATTTCCCGGATACGTATTTGGATTTGGCGGTCAGTTAGGATTTAGGTATTGGTTTTAGTATTTAATCAGTATTAAAGTAATATAAAAAAGCCCTTGTAAAAATATTTACTTGGGCTTTTGTTTTTTAATAACCTATCTTTTCGCGTCTTCTTTTATGATTGTCATTCATAACTTCAGAATCAAGAAAATTGTCTGTCATTTTTTTTGCAGTCTCAAAATCAAGCTCGCGTCCGCCCATCGCTACAGCGTTTACAGCATTATGCTCTTTAGCTAGTTTCGCTGAAGAATCGTTATTATTAAAGCACAATATATATCAGCCTGTTTGTTTAATGCTATCGATATACCTATGCCTGTTCCGCCAAAAAAGAAAATATGTAATCCGCATTTTCACTTTTGTATTTTTCGGCAAGTAGTTTAGCAATGTCGGGATAGTCCACACTCTCTTCGCTAAAAACACCTACATCAACTACATTAATATTTTTTTTAATTAAATGCTCTTTTATATATTCTTTAAGTTTAAATCCACCGTGGTCGCTTCCTATAATAATTTTCATTTTATATCCTTTGATTAACATAAATATTACAAGCTACAAATTAATTATAAAATCTTTTGTAAAAATAGTAACTTTTCATAATACGCTCAATATAATATTCTGTTTCTTCAAAATCGACAGTCTTGATGTGTAATACATATTGTTTGTTCCGTAAGTATCTGACCATCTTTTACCTGAACCTGGACCCGCATTATACCTAGCAGCAACAAGCATATAATTACTTATTTCTCCGCCATCCATTTTAAACAATCTTGAAAGATAGGCAACACCCAAGTATATTTTTGTTTAGGATCATTGAGATTTAGCGGTTTAAATCTGTATCTTGGAAGTGCATTCTCCATATTGGCGGTAGAAACTATAAGCTGCATAAGTCCATGAGCGTTTGCAAATGATCTAGCCTTTATATCAAACAAGCTCTCTTCACGCATTATAGCATAAACAAAATTAGGCTCTATATTATAATACTTTGCTTCGGGAACTACATATTTGTCAAAATATCTCGGAT
>JAJTWR010000133.1:0-12978 GCA_021613335.1 Whitmania pigra
GAGCATAAATCAAAAATAGCATTATTTTGCAATATACCGAAAAACAATGTATTTGAAAACTATGACAGAGCAAGTATTTAGGAATACCCGGTATGCTTGAGGAGCAAGGTCTTTCAGAGATAGTATTAAAACGTCTTGCTATAGAGCCGCCCCCTATAAACTTAAAAGATTGGGAAGAGCTTGTGGGAAAAGAGGCAAAGATAAGAAAGAGAGACGCTCAAGTAATACGTATTGCACTTGTCGGAAAAAATTGCGATGAAAGACGCTTATTTATCTGTTTCTGAATCGCTTCGACACGCCGCAATAGAAAACGGAGTAAATATAAAAATCGATTGGATTTCTGCAGAGGCATTGGAAGAAAAAGATGATGCACTTGCCATTATTGAAAAAGCAAACGGCGGTGATAATACCCGGCGGTTTCGGAGTACGCGGGACAGAGGGTAAAATAAAAGGCTATAAAATATGCAAGAGAGAATAAAATACCGCTTCTTGGAATATGCCTCGGTAATGCAGTTATGGCTATAGAGTATGCCAGAAATGTTTTGGGCTTAAAAGATGCGGCAAGTGTTGAGTTTAATGAGAGACGAAAAATCCTATAGTAAGCCTTATGGAAGAGCAGAAGAAAGCCGTATTAAAAGCGGTACTATAGACTTGGCAGTTATAATTGCAAAATAAAAGATAATACGCCTCGCCAAAAAAAATATATAAAGACGAAATTATAAGCGAACGTCATCGCCACCGCTATGAGATAAATTCCGATTATTATAATTCATTTGAAAAAGCAGGTTTTATAATTTCGGGAGTTCTGGAAAACGGAGTGCTGGCTGAAATTTCCGAGATTAAAAGCACCCGTTTATGATAGGCGTTCAATTTTCACCGGAATTAAAATCACGTCCGAACAGACCTCATCCGCTTTTGTAAGTTTTGTTAAGGCTGCTATTGAAAACGTAAAAACAGAAAACGTAAAATAGAAAATATAAAAACAGAGAATATAAAAATTCCAAGTAACAAATAAATTAAGAAAATTAATTCTTTTAAATATTATTTACTGAAAATTACAAAGCTAAAAACGCAAATAGATATGTTTGACTTTTTATATTTTTTATGGTACTCTCATAATGAAAGCAGCTGAAAATTGTTGTTTTTTTAAAAAAAAATCGTTAGAGGTGTAAAAATGGGAAATTTTTGTGATAATCACCTCTGTTGTAGTGTTTGCAATTTTTTTTAGGTTTATATCGTTCGTTTATATTATAGCAAGAATGAAGCTTAATTCTACGGAGATAACAACACATAAATTGCTTCAGGATGCCAGAGAGCAAGCTGAGCAAGAAAAAAATAGTATGCTTTCTTCAAGCACATAGTGAAATACAGAGAGAACGTGGTAAACTTGATCACGATGCGAGAGAAAGAAGACAAGAGTTACAGAAGTTTCAAGACAGACTCCTACAACGAGAGGCAAATATAGATAAGAATCTCAATATTTAGAGCATAAAGAGCATAATATTGAGACAAAAAACTAAGAAAGTAAAAGAACAAGAAGAAAAGTTAGAGAAATTAATAGAGATTCAGAATAAGAAATTGAAAAGATAGCGGGTATCACATCCGAAGGGCTAAAAGCACGTTTAATAGCATTGGTTGAAGATGATGCCAGAAAGATAGCAAGCCGTACTGTTGATAACATAGAAAAAAACGCCATAGAAACAGGCGATAAAAAGGCAAGAGAATATATAATTCAAGCAATACAAAGACTGGCAGTGAGGTTACTCAGGACGTGTCGGTTACTTCTGTCGCGCTCCCAAGTGAGGAGATGAAGGGCAGAATAATAGGACGCGAAGGCAGAAACATACGTATGCTTGAAACACTTACGGGTGTGGAAATTATAATAGACGATACGCCCGAAGCTGTTGTTGTGTCTTGTTTTGACCCTGTAAGAAAACACATAGCAAAAATAGCTTTGGAAAGATTAATAATAGACGGAAGAATCACCCTGCCAGAATAGAAGAGATAGTCGAACGTACAAGAAGAGAGGTTGAAAGAAAATATAATAGAGGCGGGCGAGACTGCTTTAAGCGACCTTAATATGACGTTCTATGCATCACGAAATCATAAGACACTTGGGACGGCTTCAATACAGAACAAGCTATGGTCAAAAATGTACTTTCACACAGTAAAGAAGTGGCGAATATTGCCTCTATTATAGCAGCCGACCTCGGTGCCAATGTTGAAATCGCAAAAAGAGGCGCATTCCTACACGACATAGGAAAGGCTATAGAAGTCGGCGGGGAATCATCGCATGCAATAGCGGGTGCGGATTTAGCGAAAGATACGGCGAGTCTGATGCCGTTGTAAATGCCATACGCGCACACCACGGAGATGTAGAGATAGAAACAATAGAAGCGGTTATTGTAAAAGCAGCCGATGCCATAAGTGCGGCACGACCCGGAGCAAGAAGAGAGTCGTTTTGACAATTATGTTAAAAGACTTGACAATCTTGAAAAAATTGCAGACAGCTTTGAAGGTGTTGAAAAATCGTTTGCCATACAGGCAGGTCGAGAGCTAAGGATTATGACAAAAAGCGATATTATCGACGACGAAAAGGCTAACAAATGGCACGCGACGTCGCTAAAAAAATAGAGGACGAGCTTAAATATCCCGTATAATTAGGGTTACCAGTGATAAGAGAAACAAGAGTTGTAGAGATTGCCAGATATTAATTGTTATAAAATTTAATTGTTTATAAATTTTTATAAAAAGGTATTGCAAAATGTTTTGTAAAAAAATATTTTGCAAGCTTTTTTGTATAGTATAAAAGAATAGTAGGTATATGAATAAAGGCGCGGTGTTTTTTATGGGTACTTTGAATACTGTATATGTTTCGTCGGAGATATAGTAGGAGTTACAGGACGATTTGTTTTAAAAAGTATTTAAATGAAATAAAAAGGTTATATAATGCTGATTTTATTATAGCAAACGGTGAAAACTCCGCGAACGGGGTCGGAATAACGAGAGACACTGCAGGTGAGTTGTTTAATTCGGGAGTAGATGTTATAACAGGGGAAATCATATTTGGAATAACAAAGATGTATTTGCTCTTTTGCCGAGTGATAATAAAGTGCTTCGTCCTTATAATTATCCCGCCGCAATCACCGGGTTCGGGGATATTATTTTTTATGAGTTTGGTGAGACAAAAATAGCGGTTATAAGTCTGCTCGGCCGCACTTTTATGGAGGCTGTGGATTGTCCCTTTCAAAAAGCGGCTGTCGCCATAAAGCATATAAAAGAAAAAACAAACAACATATTCATAGATTTTCACGCAGAAGCAAACAGCCCGAAACTTTCGTTTGCATTTCATTTTGAGAATCAGGTTACAGCAATATTCGGACTCATACTCATATACAAACAGCGGACGAGCGTCTGATAGGTTCCACCGCTTATATAACAGATGTCGGTATGTGCGGAAGTTTTAATTCTGTCATAGGTATGAAAAAAAGAAGCTGCCATTCAAAGATTTGTTACGCGTATTCCTCATCGCTTTGAAGTTGAAACCGCAAGCCCTATGATAAATGCGGTTGCCATTTTTCTTTGACTCCTCAACAGGTAAAGCGATTCCAATAAAAAGAATAAACATTTTGTATGAAGATAAAATAGAATAGCTTATATAAAAAATATTAGATATAATTAAAATATATACAAAAAAATAATCCGAAACCGTATAAATTAAATAGCGGTTATTTTTTCTAATAAACTGTTACTTTCAATATGCAAGCAAACTGTTTATTAAACTTCACAAACTCAAACAGTCTGAAAACATTCAAAGACCTTAATTTCATTTTGATATGTTTTATGAAGAGACACTTTCAAATACGGAATATGATAAATATTATGTAAACGATGAAAATGAAAACAAGAAAACAAGAAACCCACAAGCTCCATTTTTTTCTCTCGTACGTTCACTTGTTGTTACCGAAAAGGAAATCGAAAATGTTATAAAGAAAGGACGTAAAAAGAAAGGAATAAATACTTTATGCGGCAATGAAAAGAAAATGCCTATAAAAAAAATGATGCGATAAGGTGGAATATATCCGAAGACAGAGAAAAAGAACTTGAATATGACTCTAAAACCACCCGATGACAAATGGCTTTTCGGACGTAATGGAAGAGGAGAATGATAAATCGTATTTTGAAAATTATGAAGATGAAGCAAGCGAAGTAGAGTTTTATTATTACAAATATTCGCGTGTTTTGGAATGCTCTTTCGGAAGTATAATGCGTGAGTGTTTCAACATTCGAAGTAAATGACGATTTAGAGATAGTGAGTTTTTGATAAGCAGAGAGTGTTTTGATTGTAAAAATTAAGGAAGATGTTTTGAAAAAAATAATGAAAAAAATATTATTGAAGAAGAAGATGAGGTCGGAAATAAAAAAACCAAAATTACTCTCTCTCATTAGAGAAGGCGAAGATTATCATACAATAAGTCATAAAGTTTATGTTCAGACGCAGACAAATATTACAAACGATTTAAAAAATGTTTATGAAGGAAGTCAGAATGTAAATTATGAAAGTGATGAGTATAAAACAGATTATGCAGAGGCTGAAAATGTCGACAACAGCCGCTGGATAGAATATTTGAATAATTATAATCTTATGAAGAGAATAATTTTTTTGCAAGAAACAGCGTCAGTAAATATTTTGAAAACGATAACTTTGAAGAATATGATGAAGATGATTTTTTAGATTACGATTCCGCACATATCGACAGCAGCTAGATTTATCTTTTTTTATATATTAATATTTGTAACAGATATGGATATTTTTATGATAGCTCTCGGTATATTCCAAGTATCTTAAAATTATAAACCGCGTTTGTAAAATTTTTAATAACAGTTTCTGCTTTATTATTTTTCCAATCTGCTATCATATCCATATAAAATAATATTCAAATGCTTTGTCTTTTGACGGACGGCTTATTATAGAAGTCAGATTATATCCGCATCTTTTAAAAGCGTAAGCGCTTCAGTTTTAACTTCCCGATGTATGCGGTACTGTAAATCTTACTGTCATTTTGGAGGGTTTTGCCGCAATATTTTTTGTAAGCATTGCCGATATTTTTTTTAAACTATTATAAATCTTGTTGTGTTGTTTTTTATGTCGGATATATTTTTTTTCTGTAACTGGGAGATTATATATTTTCCGCATTTTTTTTCACCGGCAATTGCGCGAAGTTTTTATTATTTTCTTGTGATATATATTTTGCTGCGTGTGCTGTACTTTCTTTTTCTGCTGTTTCAAAATTATTTTTTTTTATAAAAGCCATGCACTGTTTTATTGCTTGGGGGTGGGAAAAAATTTTTTTTTATTTCTTGATATTTGCTCCTTTCACTGTGAGCAGTGTATGCTTTATATTTAAGTAATATTCTCCGCATATTCGGCATTATAATTACTTAATATGTCAAGCACTTCGTTTATCATTCCTTGTTGTGAGTTTTCTACGGGAGTACTCCGTATTCCGCTTCAGAGTTTTCTACCGCAGAAAGGTACATCTTCAAAATATTTTTTTGCGTAAGTGTCGAATTATAAATAATCTCGCTGCCGCCTCATGTCCATAGCCTCCTTCCAGACCGTGAAAGGCTACCTTGTTTTTGCAACTCTCTTTATACAGCTTTCTTTTTATATAATTCTTTTTCATAATCGCATTCTGTATTATTATTGTCTTCTGTATTTTTTGTTTGCACAAGCATTTGAGTGCTTCTCGACATCTCCATTATTTTTTCAAATATTTCTTTTACGTGTTTTTATAATTTTTGTTTTCAAGTAATTCTGTTCTGTTTTTTATTACTTTATCTTCTCTTGCTTTGTCGAATATTTTCATTGAGTGCCTTTGTTTTAAAAGCCCGACTTCGGCACTTATGTCCATACGTTTTTCAATCAGGCTCACAATTTCTTTATCTACCAAATCTATTTTTTCTGTCTTTAATTTTGTAAGTTCTTCGTTTAATAATCATTTTAAATTATTTTCACTCATAGTTTAATTTCTTTTTCTGCCTTTATACTCTGTCATTATGTCGGCTATTGTATGTGCCGCAGCACTTTCAAGCACAACCAATGCACGGTTTACTATACAAGGGTCGTGTCTTCCTTTTATTATTTAGGTTTTCTTCTTTAAGAGTTTCTGTATTTAATGTGGTCTGCTCTTTTTGAAATTGACGAGTGGGTTTTACGGTAACTGTAATATCTATTATGTTTCCGTTTGTTATACCTCCGTTTATGCCTCCGTTATTGTTTGTTTTTGTCGTTATGTTTTTTCCGTCAAAAATAAAAGTGTCGTTACACTCGCTTCCTGTTTTTTTTTTTGCAAAATCCGCTCCGATTCCAAACTCTACCGCCTTAACTGCGGGTATAGCAAAAAAGTGCTTGAGAACACTCTGCTTTCAAACAGATTGAAAAAAAAGGCTCACCTATACCTGCAGGCATATTAAAAACGCATAGCCGAACCTTTCCTCCTACAGAGTCTCCGTTTAATTTCGCTTCTTCTATTTTTTTTATCATATCATTCATTTTGTTATCATCAAAAACACTTAAAGGCTTTTTGTGATTTTCTTTGAATTTTTTGCAGTCGAGCGTGGCGGGTGCGGGTTGTCTGAAATATTTGCTATTTCTTTTATATGTCCCTCCACAAAAATATTAAATCTCTCTTTTAACAGCTGTTTAGATATCGCTCCCAAAAATACCAAAGGAGCGGTAAGTCTTCCAGAGAAATGTCCTCCGCCTCTTAAATCATTAAAACCGTTATAGCGTATTGATGCGGTGTGGTCGGAATGAGAGGGGCGGGGGTGTTTTCAAGTTTTTCATAATCGCCGCTTCTTGTGTTTGTATTTTTTATAAAAGCACATATCGGAGCGCCTGTTGTTGTGTTATTTAATATACCCGAGACAATTTCAGTTTTGTCTTCTTCGATACGATTGGTGGTCAGTCCGTTTTTTTTTGCCCTGCGTCTTGCCATTTCATTTTCCAAATTATCGAAATCTATTTTAAGTCCTTCGGGAAAACCATCGATAACAATTCCGATAGCTTCACCGTGCGATTCTCCGAATAAACTTATTATTATATTTTTGCCAAAAACGCTTCCCATAATATACCTTATTTTAATTTTAAATTATTATAATATAAAAATAATTTAAAAAACTATACGACGGCTTTGTAATTTTTAAGAAAATGATTATATTTTAAGCAGATTTTTTTATTTTGATAATAAGAAAACGGTGAAAAGCCGAATATTATAAACAGCCGTAGAGAATTGTAAAATATTATAAAGAGTTGTAAAATATTGAGAAGATTAATATGATAACAATTAATTATAAAAATCAGAGACTGCTATTTTTTTTACTAAAATTATCGCAATAGGTTTTCTATTTAAACTAAAAAGCTTTGTTGTCTGAGAATTACGGTAGCTTAATACGATAATATATGGAGTAATATAATGACAAAAGAAAATACAGATAATACAGAAATTAAAGATTGTGAGCTTATAGAGATTTATAAAAAAGGTGATAACCGTTCTCTTGACATACTTATCAACAGGTATAAAATTATATATTTAATCTTTCATACAGGTTTATGCATAATTATGAAGACGCTATGGATTTGTCTCAAGAAGTATTAATAAGTGTGTACAAGGCGATAGGCAGATATGAAGAGAGAAACTATTTTAAAGGTTGGTTATATAGAATTATAAGCAATGCCGCAATAAACAGCTATGGAAAATCCTACAGAAAAAGAATCTCCATACCTTGAAAAGTTATACATTTTAGATGACAAACGGTATAATACGGAGAAAAGAATATGAGCGGTTTTACCTTCAGGAGAAAATATATTCTGCTTCGAAAAACTGAAAGGTAAGCAAAGAGATGTATTTATTTTAATATTATGAAAATTACTCTTACAAAGAAATAGCGAAGATACTGAAAATATCGCCCGATTCCGCAAAAAGTAATATTCATACTCTCTTAAGAAAATGCAAAAAATTTTTAGAAAAGGAAAGGGCTTTGTTATGAAAAATATCGGTCTTAATTATTTCAAGCAAAAACTGAGAAGAAGCAGGAGCTTTTTGACATACCGAATTTTCCGGACTCTGAATGGTCTCGTTTGATTGAAGAGGCAAGAGAAAAATCCGTAACAACACAAAATAAAAATTTAGATGAATACATGCGTCCTGTGATTTATGCTTTATTTGCCTCCAAAAAACTTTCGGCTATTCTAACGGTGGCTGTGATTTTAACTATGATTTTTAGTTATTCCGCAGTTTACAATTCCCCCATAAATATTGTGCAAAGAAATATATAAAAGAGAAACAGAGGCACGCTTAAACAAAGCGGCACTGTGAATGTTTCTGTCAAAAGCTTTATATAGCATATAAATTTTTTTGTCTTTATAAGAGTGCATTTATAATTATAATCAGCATAAGTATTTTTTTAAGACATAATCGAGTATTGAAAATTATAAAGAGTTTGTTATAATTTGCACATACTGTAAACTGTATATATTATATTGTTTGTCTTTTTACTTTAATTTTTTACAGTAATTTTTTTATTATAAATTTTTTACCGTAAATTTTTTATTGTAAACGGGATTAAAACAGAAGTAAAACAAGAATGATTTTTTTATTAAAATAAGGAAAAAAAAATATGTTTCAATTTCATTTAACAAGCCGTGCTAAAAAAAGTGCTTGAAAATTACGCTCAAGAAGAAGCCAAGCGTTTGAATCACGATATGGTAACTCCCGAGCATATACTGCTTGGACTTCTTCACGAATACGAGTGTCTTGCGGCTCGTTCTATTATAAGGCTTAAAATAGATTTAGATAAAATAAAATCGGAAATTGAAAATACAATGACCAAGTCTTCAATAACTAAACTCTATGGAACAATACCGACAAGTCCGCGTGTTCAGAAATTAATAAGCCGTTCAGCCGAAGAAGCCCGCTCTTTGGGCATAACTATATCGGAACAGAACACCTTCTTCTCGGAATACTTTGCGAAGAACAAGGCACAGCTTATAATGTTTTAAGTTCGCTTGGTGTAGAGATAAATAAACTTCGTCAAGAAATAATGAATATGATAGGTGTAACAAGCCCTGCTCAAATCGAAGGCGTTTCGGAAGATTCCAATAAAAAAGTAAAAACAACACACACCCACTCTCGACCAATTTGCCCGCGACCTCACAAAACTTGCCAGAGAGAAACAGCTTGACAAGGTTATAGGCAGAGATACTGAGGTTATGCGTGTTATACAAATTCTCTCAAGAAGAAAGAAAAACAATGCGATACTTTTGGGTGAACCTGGAGTCGGAAAAACCGCTATTGTTGAAGGACTTGCCGAGAAAATAGTTTGCAGGCAATGTACCCGATATACTTTTGAAAAAGAGAGTTTTAACGCTTGATTTATCTTCCGTTGTGGCGGGAACAAAATACAGAGGAGAGTTTGAAGAGAGACTTAGAAATATACTCATTGAAATAAGAAAGTCATCGAACATAATAATTTTTATAGACGAAACTTCATACATTGATTGGCGCGGGGGGTGCGGAAGGTGCGCTTGATGCCGCCAATATGCTTAAACCTGCACTTGCAAGAGGCGAGATGCAATGTATTGGTGCAACCACATTAAACGAATACAAAAAATATATAGAAAAAGACGGAGCCCTTGTAAGACGATTTCAGCCTATAAGTGTTGATGAGCCTACCGTGGGAGACACAATCGAAATATTAAACGGTATAAAAGCAAATATGAAGAGCACCACAAAGTAAAATACACAGAAGAAGCTATAGAGGCTGCCGCGGTTTTTAAGCAAAAGATATATAGTCGAACGTTATTTACCCGATAAAGCCATAGACTTAATAGACGAAGCAGGTTCCAGAGCGAGACTTACAAATATGGTTCGTCCGAAAGAGGTTGCCGATATAGAAAAAGAAATAGAGAAACTTGTACTTGAAAAAGAAGAAATAGTAAAAGAGCAAAATTATGAAATGGCTGCAAGTGTACGCGACAAAATAAAAGATATACAAAATAAGCTTTCCGAAAAAGAAGCCGAGTGGAGAATGGAAAGAGAGAAATAGAAACTCTTATTGAAGAAGACGATATACGCCATGTAATATTCTGAGATGACAAATATCCCTCTTAAAAAATTATTAAACGCTGAGAGTGAAAGACTTATCGGTATGGAAGATGCTTTGCATAAATCCATAATAGGTCAAGAGGAGGCAATTTCCGCCATTTCGAAAGCGATAAGAAGAAGCCGCGCGGGACTTAAAAGCTTGAATCGTCCTGTCGGAAGTTTCATATTTTTGGGACCTACTGGAGTCGGTAAATCTGCCCTTGCGAAAGCACTTGCCGAGTTTATGTTTGGCAGCAGCGATTCGCTTATAAGAGTTGATATGAGTGAATATATGGGGAAGCATTCCACAAGCAAAATGATAGGTTCGCCTCCTGGATATGTCGGTTTGAAGAAGGAGGGGCATTAACTGAAAAAATAAGAAAAAGCCATACTCTCTTATACTCTTTGACGAAATAGAAAAAGCACACCCTGATGTATCAAATATACTTTTACAGGTTTTGGAAGAGGGCTGTTTGACAGATAATTTCGGAAGAAGAGTTGATTTCTCAAATACAATTATAATTATGACAAGTAATCTCGGAGCGAGAGATATTGTTAAAGGTGTATCGCTCGGATTTTTTCAGGCGGCGGAGAAGAGAGAGCAAGAGAAGATGTGAAAACATTTGCTATGGAAGAACTTAAAACGGCATTTAATCCCGAGTTTTTAAACAGAATCGATGACACTATAGTTTTTCATCATCCGCTTACAAAAGAGCATCTTAAATCTGTAATAGATATTATGCTTATCGATATAAACAAAGCACTTAAAGAAAAAAAAATATGTTTTTAATTTTAACCGATAGCGCAAAAAGCTATATAATAGATAAAGGCTTTGATAAAATACGGAGCAAGAAGTTTAAGACGCGCTTTACAAAAAAGAAGTGGAAGATTACATAAGCAGTGAAATACTTCATGAGCATATTAAAAACGGAGACATTATAAATACTGACGCAAATGAAGAGAATCTTATATTCTCATATTCACCTTGCTCTTGTAAAGATGATGTGAAAAAATCCGCAACTCGGGGAGTTTAATATTTTGCTAAATAAAATAGATTTACAAGTTGCTAATAATTATGAAATATGTTAGAATATAAACACTAAATAAAGTAATAAAAAAATAAAACAGTAAAATATAGAGCATAAAAGCTACAGGAGAGAAAACTAAATGGAAATAATATTAAAACAAGATTATACTTCACTTGGCTATGAAGGCGATATATGTAAAGTTAAAGACGGCTATGCAAGAAACTTCCTTCTTCCGAGAAAAATTGCTGTTATTAAAAATGATGCAAACCTTCGTATATTAAAAGATATGCAAAAAAGCCTTGATAAAAAGCGTGCAAAAAGATTAATGGAAGCTGAAATATTAAAGGGTAAAATAGTAGACCTAGCTGTTACCATACCGGTAAAAGTGCCGACAACGGAAAACTGTATGGTTCTGTAAGTCAGCAGACAATAGTAGATGCTCTTAAACTTCAAGGTATTGAAATTAACAAACGCGATGTACATATGGATAAACATATAAAAGAACTCGGTAAATATGAAGTTGATATAAAACTCTATCACTCCGTAAGTGCCGCTGTTAAACTTAATGTTGTTAATATTCAAAAAGAAGAAGATGAAGCTGCTGCAGAGAATGAGCGATAGCGTCTATAGATACTTGGTTAATACAGATAGCATTGAAAATACAGCGGAAGAAAAATGCATAGAATACAATAGAAAAAAATGCATTAAAATATATAAAGTATATAGAAGAAAATAAAACAGAGGCTTAAAATATTAAGTCCCGGCGGTTTGACGAATTATGAATAATATACCCTGCTCTATAGAAGCCGAAGAGGCTCTTATAGGTGCTATGCTCCAAAGCCCTACCGCAATAGCAACCGCGCAATCAAAAATAAAATCAAGCGACTTCTTCAGTGAGCGTAACCGTATTATGTTTGATACTGTTATGACTATGAATGAGCGTACAATAGCGGTAAATGCAGAAACGGCTTTACGCTATCTTAAAGAAAACGGACTTTTTGAATCTGTTATTCAAAATGACGAGAGCTACATTTTAAGAATAATAGACGGAAGTCCTTTTCCTCAAAATGCCAAAATACTACACCGATATAATAGCGGAAAAATCCTTACTCAGAGACCTTATAGCAGCGGCACAGGAAATACAAAAACTTTCTTATGAAGCTAAAGACGAAGAGACAAAAGTAGTAGCCGATATTGCGGAAAAAAAAAATATTCGAAGTAAACGCAAAGACGACTGTCAAGTGATTTTGCCTCCATTAAAGATGTTTTGTATGAACACTTTCAGCCATAGAAAGCAGAAAAAAAAGCGAAGGTAAAACCACAGGCGTACCAAGCGGATTTACGGGTCTTGATATTGTTACAAACGGTTTTCAGCCATCGGATTTAATAATACTTGCCGCTCGTCCTTCTGTGGGAAAAACAAGTTTTTGCATTAAACATCATAGAAAACGTAATGACAAACGCCCGAAAATTAAATTACGGAATCGGATTTTTTTCTCTTGAGATGAGTCATTTGCAAATAGCTGAGCGTCTTATATCAAGCAAAGCAAGAATTAATTTGTCGAGAATACGTTCGGGCGATTTGATAAAAGAGGATTGGACAAAACTCGGAAACACTTTCAATATATTGTCTCGCGGAAATCTTTTAATAGACGATTCGAGTCAGCTTACCATAATGGAGATACGCGGTAAAGCCCGTCAAATGAAATATAAATTTGCCGAACAGAGCAGAGTTACAGGCAAAGAGGTTGACTTAAATTAATTATAGTAGATTATTTGCAATTAGTTCATTCATCGGCAGG
>JAJTWR010000135.1:0-12942 GCA_021613335.1 Whitmania pigra
AGTTACGGTTAATTCCCGCTCTTCTTTAAAATGCTTTACAAATGGCTTCCGTATCTGGCACTTACTTCCAGTCCATTTGTCTTACATCATCACCAATAGCGTATTCTCTCACTTCATCAAACTCAATACCGCGTCCTTTAAATATTGAGTGATATTCTCCCGCCAGATAATCGTTTACACTTTTTTGGTTTTTATTTCTATACGCTTTACATTTTTAAGTAAATCGGCTGATGTAAGCTTATTATTTATCTCTTTGTAAGACATATAGAATTATATTATTTTAATCTTTTTTACAGTTTACGGATTCGTCTGTAATTGCTTTTGTCGGGCATTTAGAGATACTTTCTTCTGTTAGAGAGTATTCTTGTAATTTACTACAGCAAGGTAATTATTAATTGTAATTCCGCCTTCTTTGGTATTTTTTACACAAATATTACATGCAATGCAGGCTTTATCACAATTCTTTTTGGATATTGCTCCCTTGTCGTGTGATTTGCAATATATATGATATTTTTTGATTTGCAGGGTGTATTTCTATGAGTTTGAGAGGGCAGGCTTTTACACATGCACCACAAGAAGTGCAATTTTTTTTCTATTATAATAGGAACTCCCGACAGACTTTCTTCTATTGCATTAAAGTTACAAGCTTTTTTACAATCAAGCATTCCGACACAACCATACGAACAGTCTTTATTTCCTGCAACCATAGCAACACCGGCACAGCTATCCGCTCCATCATAAACTTTACTCGATTTTGCTATACCTTTGTGTCCGTGACAGAAGATATACGCTCTTGTTTTTACTGTCTCTGCAGGCGGAGTTTTTCAAGATATTCTGCAAGCTTTTCAGCTACAGGCATACCTCTACAGGACATCCGTTTATAGGTGCCTCGTCTTTGGCAAGTGCTGAGGCGAATTGAGCACAACCCGGAAATCCGCAACCTCCACAGTTTGCTCCAGGTAGTATTGTTATTATAGTTTCAACCTTTTCATTGGTTTCTACTTTAAATACTTTTGATGCAAATATAAGAACTATAGCAAGAAGTAATGCAATCGCAGCAGATGAACCTGATGCTACCAAAACTGTTGTCATCATAATTATTTATTTCCTTTTTATATCATCTTTTATTATATTAAACAAAGTTTTTAAACAGAAAAAACTAAAGCTTTATTATTCCCGCAAACCGTAGAAAATAAGTGATTAAAATGCCTGCCGTTACTAGAGGCATAGCAGGACCTCTGAAAGCATTTGGTATATCTACATTATTCATACGTTCACGAATACCTGCCATTATTACAAGAGCCAGAGTAAAACCAACGCCTGCTCCAAGACCGAAAAAACTATATTTTGTATAAAAGCATAATTTTTTAAAACTCCAAATAATGCAAGTCCCATAACACAGCAATTTGTTGTTATAAGTGGAAGATATATTCCGAGAGCAAGATATAAAGACTCACTTGTTTTCTTATAACCTTTCAACAAATTGAACAAGTGCTGCTTATTACTATAATAAAAGTTACCAGGCTGTAAAAACCTCTATCTTAAAAGGAGCCAGAATAAAAATGTTGTAAAATCCAACTTACCGCTGCAGTTAAAACCAAAACAAATGTAACGGCTGCCCCCATACTCGTTGCCGAATCTATTTTATTGGATACTCCAAGAAAAGGACAAATACCCAAGAATTTCGTAAGTACAAAGTTGTCGGCAAGAACTGTTGCCACAAATAAAAGTATAAGATTAACTATCATAATTTTTTATTACTCTCTTTGGAGTCTATTGTTCTTTTTATTGCGATTAGACATGCAAGACCAAAGAATGCCCCAGGAGCATAATCATAACTGTAAGCGGTGTTGTCCACTCATTAAATAATTGAGAAATGGCTGGAATATTGTTTCTACAAATGCACGCATAGGTGTAGTTATGTCAATATCAAACCAAGTACCGTTGCCAAGTATTCTCTTAAAGAGCCTAATGCGAAAAGAGCTATTAAAAATCCCAAACCGTTTCCGAGTGCATCAAAATGCTTGGTATGATTCCGTTTTTACTTGCAATGCTTTCCGCACGACCAAGTATTATGCAGTTTACAACTATAAGCGGTATATAAGGTCCAAGCGATTTTGAAAGTTCGTAAAATTTTGCTTTCATAACTATATCTGTCAAAGTTACAAATGAAGCAATTATTACAATATAGCCCATAATTCTTACTTCTTAGCAAAAACTTTTTTAACTATAGATTATAATAGCTGAAGAACAGGTTAAGTACGAATATAACAGCTACCGACATACCTAAGGCATTTATAGCACTGTTTGTTACAGCAAGAGTTGGACATATTCCTAAAACTTGAACAAATACAGGATTATTTTTCCAGATAGATTTAATAAAAGCATCTAAGCTTGTTTTCATTTATTAACACCTTAAAGTTTATTTTCAGATTATTTTATATTACTCTAATTTTTTGTGCAATACAATAAAAACAATATTGTTCACTCTAAACAAATTATTACTAATGTCTGTTGTTTTTTTGATGGTTTATGATTACCCTTTATTTACGGTTGTTTTTTTACTTTGTATTAATGCTTCACGGTTTTTGGCTCTTCCAGAGATTTCTTGTTTTAAGTGATGACAAAAAAATGTCCGAAATCGGTATAGATAATACAGTAAAGTTTTTTGAAAAAGAACTTAAATAATCGTTATTATATAAAAAACATATAATTAAAATAATAGTAGATTTATGGAGATAAAAATAACATGTCTTCTTTCTTGCCAATAATATTAGCATACATTTTGTGGGGCACTCTTCCTGTCTATTGGAAAATGATAGGAAACTTTAACCCTGCAATTGTTTTTCTGCCAGAGTTATGACCACTTGTATATTTATGTTTTTATGCTTTTTTTAAAGGCAGAATAAAAAACTCTTTATAAAGGCAAAAGACATTTATTTGCTGTGATGCTTGCGGGAAATTATGCTTGGGGTTAATTGGTATATATTATTTATATGCTATTTCATCAAATCAAATTCTTGAAGCAGGACTTGCTTACTATATAGCACCAATACTTACAATAGCATTAGGTATTATTGTATTTAAAGAGAAGAAAAACAAACTTGAATATGCGCTATAGTTTTAGTGTTTATAGGTGTTTTATTATATCAAACTGTTATACTTGGAAAGCCTCCTGTTATTGCTCTTTCAATAGCATTTACTTGGCTGTATATACTCTTTTGAAAAGCTACTCCATATCAAGGACTTGAAAGTTTATTTCTTGAGACAATGATTTATTTTTATTCCTGTATTTTTTATTGCCAAAAGTTCACTGCCTGCAACAGCACAACCTGTTATATAAAATGGGTACTCCTTTATTTTCAGGAGTAGCTACAGGTATACCGTATTATCTTTATGCAAAGTCCATAAAAAAACTAACTGTTTCCACAGTAGGATTTATTCAGTTCTTAACTCCCTAATGTCTGTTTTTTTAGGTATATTTGTTTTATAAAGAAAAATGAGTTTGAGAGAATTATACCTTTTACTTTTAGAATCATAGCGGTTATATTATATTGTGTTTCTTTATTTATAAAAAAAACTATAAAAATTGAAAAAACAGTATTGATAGCAACTAGTTTTTTTCATGGTTTTATTTGTAAATATATAAATAAATTACTTTTAGACAATCAGTAAAGAATGTGATATTATAATTGCCATAAACATTTACAGTAATTGTAATATAAAAAAAACGGAAAAAATTTTTTATGCTGAAAAATGAAAATAATCGTATTAAAGAAAGGCTTATTATCAAATCGCTTACAAGGGAAGACATTGATCAATTTAATAATTTATTTCGCTATGGCATTTCAGGTAAGTAACAATGAATTATTAAGTCTCGGTTATGAAGAAGAAGAGATAAAGCAGTCTAAGTATCCGATTTTTTGAAAAGCAAAAGTACAGGTTGGTTTGACGGAAATAAACTCGCTTCACAAATAGCAATATATCCTATGAAAATAATATTCACGGGCACATATATAAAATGGGAGGGGTAACAGGTGTTGCTACATACCCTGAATATGCCAATATGGGGCTTATGAATGAACTTATGAAAAGAAGTCTTGAAGATATGAGAGACTCGGGTCAGTATTTCTTTTTTATATCCTTATTCAATACCTTATTATAGAAGAAAAGGCTTTGAAGTTGTGTCGGACAAAATGTCTTTTACCAATTAAAGATACTCAATTCCTGATTTAAGCCTGTTCAAGGTGCTGTGGAAAGAGTTTCTATGGATCATAAGGATTTAAAAAATATTCATAACAAGTTTACAGAAAATAGACACGGTACATTGATACGCGGAAATTTTGAGTGGGAAGAATACTGGAAATGGGAAGTTTGTGACACTATAGTTGCTATATATTATTCCGAAGACGGCAATCCATTTGGTTATATGGTATATCTTATTGAAAATGATATTTTTAAGATTAAAGAGCTTGTATACTTAAACGAAGAAGCCAGACACGGACTTTGGAATTATATAAGAGCACACTTTTCTATGATAGATAAAGTTATAGGTTTTAATTACACAAAAGAACCCATCGCATTTTTGCTTGAAGACAGTGAGATAAAAGAAACAATACGTCCATACATAATGGCAAGAATTACAGAGTTCTACAAATTTTATTTCGGACTACCCATTTTCATCTCGACTGAAAAATGAAAAACTCCATTTAATTATAGATGACTCTATGGCGAAATGGAATTGCGGAGATTTTTCTATATCTTGGGATTCAAACGGAAGAACAGTTGCAAAGTAGGCGACAAGTCTGGACGCGATGTGAAAATGGATATACAAACACTTACCGCAATGCTAATGAGCTATAAATCTCCTTCATATTTAAATCGTATAGAGCGTATAGAAGGCGACTGGCATGCGATACATCTTTTAGAAAATATATACCGAAAGAGATACCTTATTTCTCGGATTAATTTTTAATTAAAGAATTAAATATAAAAAAATAAATATAAATTCTACTTTCTTGTTTTTTAAAATTGTATTCTTTTTTTAATACTCTTGATAAACAATCGAGTGATAAGTCGGCAGACTCTTCTTTTTTGTATGTGTGGTAAGCAAGACCTGCTACCATTGCTGCATTGTCTGTTGTGTATTTAAACTCAGGAAGAAAACACTTAAAATCGCTGCTTTCGGAAAACGTTTTCTTAAATAGCTGTTGCATGCCACCCCGCCTGATAGTGTTATATTTTTTATACCCGATTTTTTTGAGTATTCTTTTGCTTTTATATACAAAGGTTCAATAGCACTTATCTGAAAAGCCAGAGCAATATTTTCCATTGTTGCCTCTTCACCTTTTGATTTATATTTTTCTGTGTTATATATCGCAGCAGTTTTAAGACCGCTATATGAAAAATTAAATTCGTCTTTTCCTGATAAAAGTATTAAGGATATTTTATTGCATTTTTCTTTCCCTGATTTGAAGCTTATCTATTATCGGTCCGCCGGGATATCCTAAATTAAAGTGCTTTGCAACTTTATCATAAGCCTCTCCGACTGCATCATCAAGAGTAGTACCTACAACTTTATATTCACCGTGAGAACTTACTTCTGTTATTATTGTATGCCCGCCAGACACAACCAGAGCTATATATGGGAAATCTATTTCATTTGTTAAATGCGGAGAGTATATATGAGCTGCTATATGGTCAATGCTTATAAGCGGTTTTTGTAAAGCGTAAGAAAGTCCTTTTGCGGTACCCACTCCAACAAGAAGAGAGCCTATAGTCCCGGCCGATTTGTTACTGCTATTAAATCTATATTTTCAAAATTAATATTTGTATTTTCAATGCACTGTCGAGTAGCGGTAGTATTGCTTCCAAATGGCATCTTGCGGCAATTTCAGGCACAACACCTTGAAAACTTTTATGAGCCTCTATTTGAGAACTTAAAAGAGACTAAAACTTTATTTCCGTTTTCTAAATGGCAACAGATGTATCATCACAGGAAGTATCTATTCCTAAAACTATCAATGTAAAACCTCATCAATTTTTACTGTAATAATATCATCAGTGTGGAGTTTTGGCAAATTATTTTTAAGAAAGTTTAATGTCTCCTCACTGTTGTAATGTCTGATAGCAATTGCCGCTCTTTTTCTTTTTGCTTTTTAATCATAAGCTTCCATTCTGTGTTTTATGTTTTCTTCTGTTCGTTTATTGTCAAGAAAAATATCTCTTTTTATAGTTTTTACACCATTTTTTAAAAAATTATTTTCTGTCGAGTTTTATATATATGTATTTGTATTTTCGTTTATTTTATCGGAAGTAATTTCTATTGTTGATTTATTACTTTATATCAGATACTGTGATTTTTTTGTTGCACCTAAATTACTCAAGATTAAATTGCGTTCTGTCTATAATCTTTAATAATTGTTTTTTATGTAAAACACTTTATAATAAAAAATTGAGAAAAGTAATTCACTACTTTTTATTTTTTATGAGGGCTTAAATAAAAATGAACAATTCAAATAATGAAAATGATAAACATAATATTAAAGAGCATTTAACAAAATTAATAGAAACAAGTTTTTATAATCGATGGAGCAACAGGAACAGAACTTCAGAAAAAAAATATTGATAGCACAAAATGGATTTATAAAGGAAAAAACATACAAGGCTGTAATGAAATACTAAATTTTACTGCTGCCGAAATTATAGAAAGTGTGCATCTGTCGTTTAGAGGCGGGAGCAAATATTATAAAAACAAATTCGTTTGGCTGCATACAACAGGTATTAAAAGAATACTCTCTCGAAAGTGAATGTTATAATATAGCAAAAACTTCGGCTACTATAGCAAAAAATGCAATTCAAAAACATAAAGAAAACAGTGGAGAGTATAGAGAATATTTTGTTGCGGGAAGTCTTGGGCCGGGTACAAAGCTGCCAAGTTTGGGGCAAATAACTTTTGACGAACTTTATGAAAACTATAAAGAAAGCGTAAAGGGATTGATAGCTGGCGGAGCAGATATTATTTTGTTTGAAACCGCACAAGATATTTTACAACTTAAAGCAGGAATATTAGCTGCTTATGACAGTGATAGAAATATACCTATAATGGTTTCCGTAACAATAGAAAAAGAAGGTACTATGCTTATGGGAACGGACATTGAAACTGCGGCAACTGTTTTATCCAATATGCCTATTTTTTCTCTCGGTATGAACTGCGGAACAGGACCTGATATTGCTATTAATCATTTAAAAAAATTAAGTGATATTGCTTTCTTCCGATTTCCATTCACTCAAATGCAGGACTTCCGCAAAATAAAGATGGCAAAGCATATTACTCTATGACTGCTGATGAGTTCGCTTCTATAAATTATGAGTGCTCAAAATTAAGCGGTGTTGCTTTTATGGGCGGCTGTTGCGGAACAAGCCCTCTTCATATTGAGGCACTATCTAAAAAACTAAAAGGCTTAATTCCTCTCAATGCAAAAAATGATACCCCAGTAAAAAGTGTAGCTAGTTTATTTTGACAAGAAGTCTTAAGCAAGATCCTCCTCCTTTTTTTGTTGGAGAGAGAAGCAATATGAGTGGTTCGAAAATATTTAGAGAGTATATGTTTAGCGGTGATATTGAAGTGGTTTAGATGTTGCTATGAAGCAAGTTAAAAGCGGCTCATACACTATTGATGTAAATACAGCTTGGGTGGGCAGAGATGAAATAGAAGATATGAAAAAAGTTGTAGCTTTATATTCGCAAAAAATAACCGAACCTTTAATGATAGACACAGTTAAACCTGAAGTTATGGAGGCGGCATTAAAAATATTTGGCGGTAAAGCTATTATAAAACTCTGCCAACTTTGAACAAGGCGAAGGGAAGTTTGATAGAATATGTGAAGTGGCAAAAAGGTATGGAGCAAGCTTGGTTTGTTTAACATTGATGAACAGGGTATGGCAAAAACCAAAGAAGATAAAGTCAGAGTAGCAAGAAGAATGTTTGAAAGAGCGGTCAATATTCACGGTATTTATCCACACGATATAATTTTTGATTTACTTACATTCACTCTTGCAAGCGGTGAAGAGGGGAGTTTTCATTTGGCTGAAGAGACACTTATGGCAATAAAAGAAGTATCAAGTGAGTTTAGAGAATGTTCATTAAGTCTTGGAGTGTCAAATATTTCTTTTGGATTAAAAGAGACTTCGAGATAATATTAAACTCTGTGTTTTTAAGTGAAGCTGTAAAAAATGGGGCTTACTATGGCGATAGTTAATACTGCCCAAATAATACCGCTAAATAAAAAGATAGCAAAGAAGTTGAGCTCGCATTAAAAGTTATATACAACAAAGAAAAAAACAAAGACGCTTTATAGAATATATAAATTATTTTGAGAACAAAAAAGAAAAAGATAAAACAGAGTGATTAATAATCTTCCTTTAGAAGATAAAATAAAAACAGCGTTTATTGACGGCAAGTGGAAAGAGATGGAAACACTATTGGAAAGTGCCAAAACTTATGAGAAGTTTGGAGGAGAGGGAAAGTTTTGCCGACTTTGTATTAAATAATATTTTACTTAGAACTATGGCTGAAATCGGTGAGCTTTTTGCAAGCGGGGATGCAGCTTCCTTTTGTATTAGGCAGCGCTGAGGTTATGAAAAAGAGTGTTGATTTTTTAAGCAATTATATGGACAAAAAAAATACACAAAAAACAAAGACTATAATACTCGGTACTGTGGCGGGTGATGTTCACGATGTTGGTAAAACCTTGTCGATATAATTTTGAGCAATAACGGCTATAAAGTAGTAAACATTGGTACAAAGGCTAATATAGAAAAGTTTGTTGAAATATATAAAGAGTATAATGCAGACGCTATAGGTATGAGCGGACTTTTGGTAAAATCTACCGAGATAATGAAAGAAAACTTAAAGATACTTAAAGAGCAAAAAATAGATACAAAAGTTTTATTGGGAGGAGCCGCACTTACCAAAGAGTTTGTACAAAAAAATTGCCGTGAAGTTTATGGAGAGAATGTTCATTATTGTAAAGACGGCTTTGACGCTATAGAGAGTATTAAAACAAATTTAGTCTTTTATATTTTATAAAATTAATGTATAACTGTCAAAGTTAATGCAATAAAAAAGAGTCGGTTTACAGAAACTCTCTGTATTCCGACTCCTTTTAACTTGTCTCTATTTTACTTTTTCATTTATCTTTTACATAGGTCTAAAGAAAATAAACGGAACTTTAATAGTATTTTTTTTAGTTCCTCCTCCACCTAGTTCTGCATCTGGACTTCCGCCATTTATTGCTGATGTAGGTACGTCTGTTACGTGTGTAAATCCATCAGATATGGCATCGCTAAATGAGCGCCACCTCAAACTCCATAATACCTTCTTTAATCTCTTTTATTTTAACACCTTCAAGAGCTAAAAGATTGGTATTTTTTGGGGTTCTCATTCTTATATTATAGGCAACCATTGTGGTAAAGAAGTTTACACTTTTACCTCCGTGATATCTAGTAAAGAATGTTTTGCCATCAGGTGCGCTATTATCAATATACTGCAGCCTTTCCATATTCCCTTAATTCAACTACCTTTTTCAGTAACACCTAAGGTACCTACGCTTGGATAGTCTGTGTCGTTTATACCATAGCCAAAACGTATTCCACTTCCTTTTACAACAGTTGCTGTTTTAGGTACTCCTATAGTAATGAAATGTATCTCCGCTTCCCCACCAAACCAAGCTTTTCTCTTTTTCGCCAGTGGCAGTGCCTGCTTTTTCATAAGCGTAACTTATAAGAGATTTTGGTGAGTTAGATATTGGCAATCCTGCTACTTCAGCAGCTTTTACATCTCTTGAAAGCCTACCAACTTTGTAATCTCCTAAAACCTTAAAAGTTTTTTCACCATACAGTATATGTGAATACAGTTCATCATAACCTTCATATGGTTGTACAGCAGTATTAGGTTCTGAAGATGATACTCCTGCTCTTCCTGCCCAAGCTATTTTAAGTCCCTTTGTAGGATCCCCATCATCATTAAATACAAGTTTTCTTGGGTCAAAATTGTTACTACCTGCAGCATCGGCTAGTGCTTTCTCACCTTCTGCCCTACCGCCTGTTCCAAGTTGAACATTTTGATTTTCTGTTATACCAAGTATAGTCCAAGTGTTAATTTCTTTATCTCTTACAACAATATATCCAATTCTAAGTCTTTAAAATGTGTTAATATTGTCATAGCTTCCCAACTTGCTTTTTCAGCAACAAAATTATTCGCTATCTCTGTTATGGTGGTGTTTAAGCTATTGAAATCTCCGCCAAGATCTACTTCGCTCGGTCCTTTGCCTATAGCCACTCCAATATTATCACCAGAAGGTTTTTGTTTTGCTTTACAAGATATAAAACCAAAACCAAAACCAAAATTATACATAATACTTTTTTCATAATCTTTCCCCTTATAGATTTATATATGTCTAAAAGATACACATTTTGCTATATAGTCAAGCATTTTTTTTTAAAAATAAGAGCATATTTTTATTATAATTAATTAACAATTTGTTGTAAAAACACCTAATTAGTGATGAAAAATATTATTATTTTTGATTATTGCTAATATATATTTAATTTTATACATTTAGCCTATAATGCAGTGCTTCCTCCGCAATGTGAGTGCTTTTTATTATTTCGCTTTCTTCAAGTCTGCTATTGTTCTTGAAACTTTAAGTATTTTGGTCATAACTTCTGGCACTTAATGCGAACTTTTTTACTGCAAGATTAAGCATACTTCTTGCATCTTTGTCGAGTGTGCAAAAAGTCTCCGTCTCTTTTATTCCCATAGCAGAGTTTGAATATATTTTCACTCCCGCCGATTAAAACGTTTTTGTTGAATAGCTCGGGCATTTGCAACACGCTCTCTTATAGATTTTGAAGATTCACTTTGGTGTTTACCTGTAAGCTTGTCGTAGTCCTACCCTATGTACTTCTATCGCAATATCTATTCTGTCTAAAATCGGTCCCGACAACTTACTTAAATATCTTCTTCTGGCATCTTCAGTGCATTTACAATTATGTTCACTGTCGCCATAGAACCACAAGGGCACGGATTCATAGCTGCTATCAATGTGAAGTTGGCAGGAAACTTTACACTACCGCTTGAACGGCTTATCATTATAGAGTGTTCTTCCATGGCTCTCTTAAAGTTTGAATAACGCTTGCTTGAAACTCAGGAAACTCATCTAAAAATAAAACTCCGTGGTGGGCAAGTGTAACCTCTCCCGCTTTTATATTATGCCCTCCGCCTACTAAACTTGGATATGAAGCTGTATGATGAGGTACTCTAAATGGACGTGTTTTTATAAATGGATTTTCTTTATTAAGAAGACCTTGTGTTGAAATATTTTTGTTAGCTCCAATGATTCTTCAAATGTAAGTGGGGGAAGTATTGTCGGTATTCTTTTGGCTATAAGCGTTTTTCCGCTACCTGGTACTCCTATCATTATAAAAATTATGTCCTCCTGCTGCCGCTACAGTTCCCGCCTTTTGGCATATTCTTGACCTTTAACATCTGAGAAGTCGATAGTTTCTTTTATAATCATTTTGATTTACATTTCCGTTTGCCACAACAAATTCTTTTTTTCCTTCTATAACGAGAACAGCTTCTTTTAATGTTTTAACAGGGTAAAGCTTCATACCCTTATAATGTTTTTGCTTCTCAAAATCGTCATAAGGGATTATGCAACTATCTATACCTATTTCTTTGGCATTAAGTAGCATTGAAAAAAGACCTTTCACCGAACGTACAGAGCCGAGTCCCTAGAGCAAGCTCACCCTAACCATAAATTTTTTGCTTTCTTTTGTTATTTCTTCTATTTCGTTTATATTTTGTATTTTATTTATCTCATTTGTCTCTTTTATATAAGTTTGACCACTGGCAATAAGTATACCCAAAGCAAAATGCCAAATCATAAAAACTTCCTGCTTTTTTTATGTCGGCTGGAGCTAAGTTTATAGTTATTCTTTGTGCGGGAAAAAATTATCACTATTTACAATGGCTGCTATCACCCTCTCTCTTGCTTCGTTTACCGCTTGGTCGGGGAAGCCCCACTACATCAAAACGAGGAAGTCCATTTGTTATATTTACCTCTATTGTTTATAGGTTATACCATTTATACCCTGTAGAGATTCTGAATATAAAGTTGTATACATCATTAAATCCTTAAGAGTTTTTTTTATTACTTAATTTATTTACAGTGTTAATTTACAGTTATTTTTGCAAAAAAAGCTTTATTTGTATAGCGGCGATAATCACATATATTTTTTTTCTTTATAAAATGTTCCGCTGTTTTTGTTGGTATTTCTTACTATAAATGGTTCATTATAGTTTTTTTTTGTATTGCAAGCTAAATGGTTTTGATATATCATAAAAGTATTTAGACTTATTTCATTTAAGTATTTTGTATTATATAACACTAGAGTTTTGTGGGTGAGAAGTAAAAAAATACTCGAAATTTAAAATGTACCATAATAACCACATTACTGGCTTTTATTATATCTGCTACAATAGGTATCTTATTGGCAAGCAGATATAAAAATGATTATCTTCAAATGATAATAAGTTATGTAAATGAAAAAAGTCCTATTGACATATATATAAAAGATATAAACATAGACTATCCTTTAAGAATACTTGTATATGATATAAGAGTGTTTTCAAAAGACGAGAGCCGACCGTTTCTTACAGTAGGCAATGCTTCACTTGGTTTTAATATTATAAGAATATTTTCAGGTAAAGGTGCTTTTTATATTATAAACAATATTAATGTAAATGATGCAATATTTTTATCCGCCCTATGTAGACAGCAAGTTATTTAAAACCACAAACACAAATCAAAATAATAATGAAAATATAAAAAAAAGAATAGAAGAGACACTTAAATTTTTTATAGATACAAATTG
>JAJTWR010000140.1:0-12646 GCA_021613335.1 Whitmania pigra
GCAACAAGTTTTTCCATTTGCTCATAGAATGTTTTCCTCTATTCAAAGTAAAAATATATTTCACTTTTATATTGTTATTATTTTTTTTTCCGCTCTTTTTACACCGTGATTTATAGATTCAAAACATCATTTTGGTCGAAGTTATTTACAGATGCATAGTGGTCAAGATTTACTCTAAGCTCCATATATATAATTTTATCGTTATAAGCGTCTTCAACACATTCAAAAGCTATACGCTCAATATCCTCCAAACTTGAATACCAATATTTATAAACTTTGAAAGAAAGTATAAAAAGTCAGGTTTATGGTCTCCGAATGTTACAATATCTTTAAACTTTTTTCTGTCGTCATAACAGTATTCTGTTAGATTTTTTTTTTAAGCCATTTCTCTTAAGTATCAACACGCATACTTCCTTCTATATGTCTATGCAGTTCTATTTTAGGAAAGTCAGCATTGTTTTATTATTTATCATAGCAATACATACCCTTATAAATTTATATGTATTTTATAATATGTTGTCAAAAAAACAAGTAAAGTAATTTTTTACACTGTAAATAATAAAAACTGTAAAAAATTTTTTTACACAATTAAGTACAGTTTTATATTTTTGCTTAGTTTAATATTGATTTTTAAATTTTTTAAATGTTTTTCAAACCAATCGGTTATCTCTTCTAAACGACGTACTCTGTGTTTAGGTTTTCCGCTTCTAGATAGCTCGTGATTTTCTCTCTAAACATACAAAGTCTAGCCTCTACTCCATGGTATTTTAGTGCTGTAAACATCTGTAGTCCTTCAGAAATCCAGCAACGATAATCTTCATCAGAGTGTATAAACAAGTGTCGGTGTTTTTACTTTATCGGCATATTTTAAAGGTGAATGAAACCAGAGTTTATCGTTATTTTCCCAAGGGGTAGCTGATATTTGGTCTGAATTAAAATAATAGCCAATGTCGGTTGTACAAAACTTTGATGTCCAATTTGATATACTTCTTTGTGAAGCAGCACATTTAAATCTTTCTGTGTGTCCTATAATCCAATTGTCATATAACCGCCATAAGAACCACCTGTTATTCCGAGTCTATTTTTGTCTATTTGTTTGTATTTATTTATTGCAGCATCAACAAATCTCATAAAGTCATCATAATCAATTGTACCATATTTTCCGCGTATATCAGCAAACTCATTACCACGTCCATCACTTCCGCGAGGATTACAGAATAAAACGAAATAACCCATATTTGCCCACACCTGCATTTCGTGAAAAAACACTTCGCCGTAAACAGTTTTTGGCCCCCCGTGAATATCAAGTATTGCAGGGTAGGTTTATTTTCATCATAGTCTACAGGAAATAACATCATGCCTTCAATTTCTATTCCATCGCTTACAAAGTTCAATTTTTCAGGCTTTGATATTTTTTTCTCTGCATATATTTTTTCATTGAAATTAGTTATTTGAGTTTCTTTTTTATCTTTTAAACTATAGACTTCCTGAAGTTTTTTTCCTCTTAAACCTATAAACAAAATAGTATCATTATAAACATCATAAACGTCTATAGAGCCACCATCAATTGAATAGCATATTTCATTTCCTTTTATGTCAATTGAGTTTATATATGAAGATTATTAACTGTTGTTGGAAAATATAATTTGTCATTAGATATTATAAACTGTTTTCCGCCACCATATTTACAGTCGCTTCCAACTGTACTCGCCATAGAAGTATCGTGGTCTTTTAATAGCTCTTCTTTGCCGTTTTTTATTATGTAGAAATTTGTATTTTCATTTATACCATATTTTTTCATATCGCTTAAACTACATATAACAGCATCACCTAAAAACTCAGCAAATTTAACCGCGTATTTTCCATCAGGAATAATTGTATTTATTTCATTCTTTTCTAATGTTATAAATAAATATTCCACTGGTAGAATGATATTTATCTTTAAATACTTTTCCTGTGTATAATACCTGTTCATCTTTATAAGAAAAGTATTCTACTTCGGTGTGTTCGCAAGTTATTGGTTTTACTGTATTATCTTTTTTGTTAAATATATAAAGCCTCATTCTTTTTTTATTTGTAAAACCCTTGCCGTTTTTCCAAAAAGGTATTTCATCTAAAATTTCATAGTCTTTATTTTCTTTATATAATTTTACAGCTTGTGCTCTCTCTTCACCTTAAGACTATAATTTCTATTTCATAGTTATCAAATTTTGCTAAAACAATATATCTATCTTCATCAATCATTTTTGTATTTGCTGCTTGAAGAGGAATATCCATATATTTATTTGCTTCACCGCCATTAATATCTATGCTATAGTAACAAGTCCACTTTTCACCTTCTTCTATTTTGTCTTTTATTTTTTATACTCTTACAGATTCAAAAATTATAGTAGTGTTGTTTAGCCAGAAGTACGATTTTTCTTCATCTAGTGAAGTGAGCTTTCTATATTTATTTGTAGCAATTTCCAAAATCCAAATATTTGACAGATTTATTTTATCATCATAATTCATGCTGTGTACCACAAAAGCCGCATATTTTCCATCAGGAGAAATATTTAATGTAGATAGATATTTGTAATCCAAAAGTCTCTTAATTTTAAGTTTTCCATAAAAGTAATTCCTTTAATTTTTTATGCTTTATATTCTATATTAACTATTTTATAAATAAAGTAGCTCCTGGACCTATAGGAAGTCCAAGCATATACCATACTATCATAAGAGCTGTCATAGTTAATAAAATTGTTATAGAGTATGGAAGCGTCATAGAGAATATAGTTCCATAGCCTGATTCCGATGCCTGTTTACCGCCTCGTTTTACACTCTCCATATCATATTGAGACATAAGTCCAAGTATTACAGGTATATCCGACCTTACGGGAGATATTATATTTGTAGCAGAGTCTCCGATTCTAAAAGCAAGTTGCGCGAATGCAGGAGAAACATCAAGGAGAGCAAGCATAGGTACAACCATAGGAGCAAGGAGTATCCACTTGGTAGAGCCCGAGGTTATAAACGGATTTATTAATGCTGTTATTAATATTACCAAAAGAAGAAGTGTAAGTGTATTTACGTTTGCCTCTTTTAATATAAATGAGCCTTTTATAGCCAGTATTCTGAAAATTACTTCTGTTTAATAAATCCAAAAATATTGAAGCACTAAAAATTGTAACAATAAGGGGTACTGCTTTTGATGCACCAATCTGTAAAAATTTAACAAAGTCCCTTGGCTTTACTATTACACCTGATCCAACACCATATCCTATTCCTATAGAACAAAACAAAAAGAATGTTAAAGGAACTATTGATGATATTAATGGTGATTGCGGCAAAAATGCCCCCTGAGGATTTCTGAAAAATCCGTTTTTAGGTATACACAAAATACACATTATAGCGGCAAAAAATAAAAAACCGTATAATGCATATCTTAAACCTTTGTGTTCTTCCAAAGTAAGTTTGTATTTATCTAATGATGCTCCACTATCTTCGCTTACATAATCATTCCCTATAGCTTTAACCATAAACTTTTCTGTTACAAATGTAAGTGTAATTGTTAAAAATATTGTAGAGAAGCCGCCATAAAATAATAATTGCACAACGGATTTATTGGTGTATCCATTCCTATACTTTTGACAGCTTGTTCTGTAATACCTGCAAGTAAAGCGTCTGTTGAAGAAATAAACATATTTGCTGTAAAACCGCCACTACAAGCAGCAAAGCCAAGTATTATTCCGAGTTTTGGATTTCTGCCTATGGAAGCAAATAAAAGTCCGCCTATTGTAAATGTTAATATTGTACCTGCATCCGACATTATATTAGCATTGATTCCAACAAAAATAAGAGCGGCTGTTATTAGACCTTTTGGAGCATTTACAAGATATTTTCTCATAACGGTATGAAAGAAGCCCGTAGACTCTATTAAACCTATAGCCATCATCATAATGATAGTTATCTTAAGTGCAGGAAAACTTACATACGTGTCGGGTATACTTATAACAACCTGTCTTAAATTATCAAATGTTAGAAGATTTACAATATTTACTGTAACCATTTTAGCCACTCACCTGCTTTTCTTCCTTCATCAAGGTATGTTGCCGAAAAACCAATTTTTGAAAGTATGGACGATACAAACAGTGTACAATTATAAAATATCCCAAACAACAAAAAAGGGTGTGGTAGTTTATTACCTACCTTTTCTACAAACTTCAAAATCTCCATTTTTTTACTTTTTTTCTTTTTCAATGCTAATCCTTTGTTTTAAAAAATTTATATTGTAATAAATACCAAAAAGCATTTTAGTGCCAATATAATGAGTGATGCTGTGGTAATTAGTATATACAAAAAAAGTGCTTTGTAAATAAATTTGATTTATTTATAGACTAAGTTTACTATATTTTACCAGAGTAATTATTTTTTTGAAGGAGTTTTTATATGAATTATGATTTAAAAGATATTCAAAATTATGTTTTACAAGCAAGAAGAGATTTACACAAAATACCTGAAGTTGGTACTGATTTACCGCAAACAAAAAAATATGTTATATCAAAATTAAAAGCTTGGTTTAAGTTATAAAGAAAATGATGAAGACTCCGGACTTATAGTTGACATTATTGGCAGTGAAAAAGGAAAAACTGTTGCTATACGTGCCGATATGGACGCTCTACCTATGAAAGAAGAAACTGATTTTGATTATAAATCGACAAATGAAAATATGCACTCTTGTGGACACGATGCTCATACTGCAATACTTTTGGGATGTGCGAAAATACTTATTCAAAATAAAGATAAAATAAAAGGAACAATTAGACTTATTTTTCAAACAGCAGAAGAAGGTACAAGGGGAGCCAGAATAATTGTGCGTCACGGTGCAATAGAAAATGTGTCGGCTATTGTTGGTGTTCATATTGGCACTATGGCTCCGGAAGTTCAAAGCGGAATGTTTGTAATTCAAGACGGTCCTTTAATGGCGTCAAGCAATAAACTTGAAATAACTATAAAAGGCAAAGGTACACACGCAGCTTATCCTGAAGGAGGAGTTGACCCAATAACAACAGCGGCTGTTATAATTCAAGCACTTCAAAATATTAAAACAAGAGAGCTACCGTCAACTGAACCTGTTGTAATATCTATTTGTAATATTGAGGCAGGAAACACTTATAATATTATTCCTGATACTGTAAATATAAAAGGAACATTAAGAACATTTAATAAAGAGACTAAAGAGTTTGTAGAAAAAAGAATGAAAGAAGTAACAGAGGGAATTGCAAAAGCTATGAATGCTGAAGCAAGTTTAACAGTTTTAGAAGGAACAAATCCTGTAATAAATAATATTGAAATAAGTAAAAGATTAAAAGATATATGCGAAAGTAAATTTGGTATATCTAGTGTATATAAGAAAAGAGTGAAACCGTCTATGGGAGGCGAAGATTTTTCTGTTTATCAAGAGAAAGTAAGCGGTGTATTTATATTCTTTTCTACTTCAACAGAAAAAAACACACCTCACCACAACAGTAAATTTGAAATTGACGACAGTAAACTTATATGCCTACATCTTTAATGAGCGAATGGGCTGTTGATTATCTAAAAAATAATTAAAATATTAAAAGTCATTAATTAATATTTCAGAATATATACTCAAAATATATCTGTGATAAATTTTGTCTGAATGTAAAATATACTTAAAGTAAATTAAGTGTATACAAATAAGTATGGCATTTTTCACTTTATGACAGCTACAGTTAATATTCTTCCTGTTTTATTACCATCTCGTCTATAGGAAAAAACTTATCACTATAGCTATTTAAAAGAGAGTCTTCTATATTTGATTCCTCTATACCAAGTTTTAATATTTGAAGTTTAGCTTCTTTTCCAATATCCACATACCATTTAGCATTTATACATTCTCTGCTTATAAACATTTTTGAAAACTCGTCTTTTACTTCATAGTTTTCTTTAGCTATGCGTACGCCTAAATATACATACATAGATTTTATATCTGCTTTGTATTCTTTTTGCATTTCTTTTATAGTTTTCGGTATATCTCTTGCACTATACCTTTCCAACCTGCGTGTACAACAGCAGCAGATTTTGATTTTTTGCAAAATATAATAGCAGGTAGACAATCAGCTGTTTTTACAACTATTGGAATAGACTTTATATTCGTAATTAATGCATCAGTATCTTTTGGAAAATTACTGTTTTTATAATTATATTCTCTATAGCTTTTTTCATCTATTTTAAAAATATTCACGCTATGTGATTGCTCCATAAAAACAGATGAGTTAATATCAATTTCTATTTCTTTAAAAAACTCCGCAGATATAAATTTAGGTGATCCATTTTTTATCCATTCTTTACAGATGTAGCTATAAATATTTCTTGATTATTATTATGACATGGAGTTATAAACATTATTTTTTTATTTTTTAGTTTTCTTAACAGATTTTTTTGAAACTTTTTTTGTGTTTTTAGAAGATTTTTTAAGCTCTTTAATCACTTTATTTAATTCTTCTATTTCTTTTTTAGAGTTTTCCATTATACTTTCATAGAGTTCAAAAAGTTTTTTTGTGTATTCAAGTTTGTTCTTTAAATCTTTTATCTCTTCTTTGTAAACTTCTATTTTTGATATAAGCAGGTTTTTATCTTCTTGCAAATCCAATATTTTTTCTTTATCTAATCTATCCACTTTTAATTAATACCTTTTTCTAAATTATTGCCAAAAAATTCTTACTAATTAATAGTATGTACAATAAAAGAAATTTGTCAAGTATCTTATAGTGGGTAATTTTGTCGTAGATTGTAATATATTAGGAGTGGAAATATGGAAACCTATTAGGTAGAACTTTTATATTTTATACAAGAAGAAAATATTGCAATTCTTATTTAATTAAGGAATACTAAACTATTTCTTGACAATAATATTTCCTAAGAGTATAATCAATTTTAAATATATATTATTTATCATTGTAAAATATTTTGGAGACTAAAATTTATATAAAAACAATAGCCGATCTTCACATGCACACTCTGGTAAGCCAGCATGCTTTTTCTACAGTAAATGAACTTGTGATGAGTGCCAAAGAAAAAGGGCTTAAAGCAATCGCCATAACAGACCACGGCCCGAATATGCCTGATGGAGCAAGACCTGTACATTTTAGAGCCCTTATGGCATAGTATTCCCGATGAAGTTTGTGGTATAAGAGTTTATAAAGGTAGTGAAGTTAATATTATAGATTATGAAGGTAAACTTGATTTAAGTGAAAAAATACTATATTCTCTTGATTTTGTAATAGCATCATACCATATCGAAAGCATAAATCCTTATGACAGTAAAGTTCATACAGAAGGTTTAATAAAAGTTATAGAAAATCCAAATGTAGATTGTCTCGGTCATTTAGGTAATCCTATTTTTCTATGCGATATAGAAAGAATAGTTTTGGAATGTAAAAAACATAATAAACTTATTGAGATTAATTCATCTTCTTTTTCGGTAAGAAAAGGAAGCTACCCTATATGTCGCGAGATAGCCTGTTTGTGTAAAAAGCATTCGCTCAATATAGTTGTGAACTCCGATGCTCATTCAATGTATAATGTAGGAGAACATACCGCAGCGTTAAATAGCTTGAAGATATAGATTTTCCTGAAGAGCTTGTTATAAACTCAAATTATGAAAGGCTCTTAAAATACTTTGAAGCAAAAAACAAATAAAACTTGTTATTATTCAGGATTCTCTATAAACTCCTCTCTAAACATACCCATCGATATTATGTCGTGATATTTTCCGTATCTAAATAACTCCTTTCTATGTACACCTTCTTCTTTAAAAACCAACAGCCTCATAACATTTTTTGCCTTTTTCATTAAATGCATAAAATTCAAGTTTTATTTTATTTGTATTAACTTCGTCAAAAATAAACTTGCATAAAACTCTTAAAGTTTCTTGCCCCAAACCTTTTTGCTGATAATCTTTACCAAGCCAAATACCGATACTTGCTACTCGCGTTTTTCATCATACTCATTTATTCCGCAGCCTCCAATATATTCACCTGTTTCTATAAGCTCTATTGCAAAATTATATAAATTACCCTTATGTTCCATAGCATTATCTATAAATAATTTTTCTTCTTTTAAAGAATACGGAAATAATACCATAGGAGTAAGTGTTTCTCTAAGTCCTTCTGCTTCTATTAACTCAAGGCATCTTTCTGCATCGCTTTCTTTATAACTTCTTAATTTTATTCTTTTACCTTTAAACATTTTTTTAATATCCTAAAAATTTTATTAATAAGAAATATTTTACAACAGTTAAAAATAATTATCAATATTATATAAAAAAATACTCTTTACAGTTTACTCTTTATTTAGTTGCCTTAAAGTTAAAATATGATATTATACATACATATAATTTTATTTTGTTTTTTATAATATTACTTTTAAAGGAGTAAAAATCTTTATGAATGGTAAAAATGATATAGGTGTTTTTTATTGAAAGTGATGAAAATATTATTAAAAAATATAAACATATTTTAGAATGTTCTTTTACAACTAAGATATTTTCTGATATTAATACAGCCTTGCCTTATGTTATAGAGCATAATACTGAAATCCTTTTTTGTATTATAAGATGGTCTTCAAACTATGAAAATAATTAACTTCATTTATAGAAAAAATACATACTATTAATCCTCTTTTAAAAATATTTATAATAGAAACAGTTTCTAGTTTTTCAAGTTTATATAGTGATATGATAAAAAAATACGCAATTATAAATATATCAAAAGATAAAACTTCAGAGGCTGTATTAGATATAATAACAAAAAATATTATAAAAGCCAATACGCCAAGAAGAATGTATTCAAGGGTAAACTGGCCTTTAAATGTAACTGTTTGCCAATATGATTGATAAAACAAAACAAAAACTTGAAAGGCATATACTCTCTATAAGCGGAAACGGCGCCTATGTATGCTCCGACACAGATATACCGGCAAAAGATGAAATGCTTGTTCTTACAATTTCTTTTAAGGATTTTAAATTATTTACAGAAGCAAAAGTAGTTTGGACAAATGATAAAAATCAAAAACCTGATTATCCTGCAGGATTTGCTGTGGTATTTAAGGATATTGGAGTAGCAAGCCAAAGAATTATAGACAATATAATCAAAGACAAACTCTCTTAAAGATATTTTAGTTGAATATAAAAATGAATAAAAACTCTGATAGAGATATCATACAAAATGAAAAAATCATTATAAGAAAATCATTTAGACTATTAAGAAAAAGATTAAATGAAAATTATGTAAGAGAAAAAAGCGAAAAAATTTTTTAAAATAATTAAATTGTTAATAGACATAAAAAAGTTTGAACACATTGCTTCTATATAGATTTTGATTTTGAAGTATCCACCAAAGAGATTGGTAGAATATGCTTTAGAAAACTCACACTAAAAGTTTTCAGTGCCTTTTATAACACACGATAAAAATATAAAACTAAAATATATAAAAGATATTAAAAAAGATATAGATACAATTTTTAGAGAACCAAAACCTTTTGATTACTGTGAAGACGCTGATATTAATTCTGTTAATTTATTTATTATTCCCGGAATATGTTTCGATGAAAAATGTGCAAGACTTGGTTTTGGAGGTGGTTATTATGACAAGATACTTTCAAAGAATAAAGTGCTTTAAGAATAGCTTTGGCTTATGACTACCAAACTATGCCTAATATACCTTCACTGGATAGTGATGAAATAATGGATATAATTATAAGTGATAGGCGAATAGTTATTGCTTCTTAATAATTTTAAAAACTTTTCTTATTTAATCATCTTCTTTTGACACAATGTTTTCTTCTTCCTCCTCGCCTGTAAATAGTTTGGCAAGATCTAAAACAACTAAGAGTTTATTTTCAAGTTTTACCGACACCTTTAATATATTTTTGACCTATACCTGAAAGAACAGGAGGCGGAGGCTGAATATCCGAGTTTGGTATATGAAAACAAACTTTTTGAAATAGTATCTATTATAATTCCATATCTACATCATCTATTTTTACGATTATAATACCTGTTATGTTTTATCACCTGTAGCCTCTTCAAGTGATTAAAGCGTTTTTTCAAGTCTATAATAGGTATAATATTACCGCGAAGATTTATTACGCCTTCAACAAAATCAGGAGCATTTGTATTAAGGTGATTTTTTTCCATTTTAATAATTTCTTTTGCCTGCATAATAATCTATTGCATATTCACCATGTCCAAGTCTGAAAGTTACAAGATTGGTTGAACTTATATCGCCTGCTTTTTGTTCTATATTTTCAATATGCTGCTCTAGTTCTGACATATTGCAAATCTCCCACATTTTATTTTAATTACGTTTATATTATCGGATTAACTATGTTATCATTTTATATTAATGTTTTTTTTTGCAAATAACTAATTTAAGTCTACATCTTCAAAATAACTCATTATAGACTGTGTAGATTTTGATTCATAAATGTTTTCAGGTTTTAAATTCCTATGTATGAAATAGTGTAGAACTTTCTTTTAAACGTTTATTGGCTGTATTACAATACTCTTCATCTATGTCGATTCCAATAAAACATCTACCTAGTTCTTTAGCTTTTGTTGTAGTACCTGCCCCATTAAATGGATCAAGCACAATATCGTTTTCGTAAGAAAATAGTTTTAATGCTCTTCTTACCAATTCTTCTGGAAAAATAGCATCATGTTTATAATCTTTCATTTTCTTTCAGGAGCAATAGACCATTTAGCATAAACCATTTTTTAAACTCTTCTGCTGATATATCTATTGTATCTTTATCGCCTTCTTTTTTAATTTATTTTTACAAAATATTTCTATAAACTCCCAAGAGTATTTTAAATATGGAGAAGCTGGGCTTTTCCAACTACCCCAAGTACAATATTTACAATTATTAATTATTTTTTTCCCAAATAATTTCACCTTCCAAATAAGTTCCTTCTTTAATAAAGAAATTACTTATAAAATGGTGTGTGTGGTTATATAATCAGAGAACATTGGCTGAACATTTATAATAATACGTCCGCTACTTTTTAAAACTCTTATGCATTCTGAAAATATAGCAAATAATTTATTAAAATAGTCTTGCCATATATTTACATCATTTGTATTATTATAATTTATACCGAAATTATATGGCGGGTGAAGTAATAACAATATCTATAGAGTTTGTCCGGTAAGTTTTTTTTTAAAAAAGATAAAGAATTTGCACAATGTATTTTTATTTAATAAATCACTATCTATATTGTTACTTTCATTTGGAAATCTTTTTTATAAGCCTCGTAAGCTAGTCTTTTCTTCTTGTTGTTTTCTTTGTTTTGAACTCTTTTTTCTTTATTAAAACCTCTTAAAAACTTTTGCCATTTTCAGTAGAAAAAAGACTTTATTTTAGACAATTCTTTATTACTTTTCTAATTAAAGGGGTTTCTTGTTCATTTTCTAATTTTTTTAAATCAACAATATCAAAATGAAGAGTAAATAGTATTTCCATTAAGAATTGTCTTTATACCAACCGCATTAATATTTTTGATGAAATATTAAATACATTTTCAGTGTAATTTTTTCTAACTCTAACGTTCTACATTCAAGCATATTTTGTTTTGATTCTCATTTTTCATGTCGGGATAGTCAGACTCGAACTGACGACCACACGCCCCCCAGACCGTGTACGCTAACCAACTGCGCTATATCCCGTAATTAGTAACTTATAATTATAATATTAAATTAATTTTTTCTCTTTGTCAATGAGCTATAAACCGCAACAAATCTATTGATATAGAGTTAATTAATATTATAATTTTTTAATATAAAAAATATGAGGGTAAAATGGCTAAAAAAAATACAACTTTTCTTTGTGATAACTGTGGAGAGACAACATTAAATGGGTCGGTAAATGTCCGAACTGTGGAGAATGGAATACATTAAAACCTTTTACGGAAGAGCCTGCTATATGAAAAAACAAAAATTGGCATTAACTTCCTCATCAGGTGAAAGAGCTAATTTGGTTATCTATAAAAAATATAAAAGGTGAAGAGAGTAAAAGAGTTAATACAGATATAGACGATTAAACAGAGTGCTTGGCGGAGGTCTTGTAGATGGAAGTGTATACTTATAGGCGGAGAGCCCGGTATAGGAAAATCAACTCTTCTTCTTCAAGTTGCAAACAATATAGCCAGAAAAGAAAAAGTATATTATTTTACTGGAGAAGAATCCGTAGAGCAGATAAAACTCCGTGCCAATAGATTAGAGAATATAGACAGTGATTTTTTTATAGTTTCACAGTCAAATGCAGAAACAAAATAAACACAATGCTTGAAAACCCTCCAAAACTTGCAATTATAGACTCCCTACAAACAGTTTATAATCCATCTTCAAACGGTATTGCAGGTTCTCCCGGTCAAATAAAAAACTCAGCTTGGGCTTTTATGCAGCTTGCCAAACAAAAAAATATAATACTATTTTTAGTCGGACACATCACAAAAGATGGAGCAATAGCGGGACCGAAAATACTTGAGCATATTGTAGACTGTGTCTATATTTTGAAGGAGAATGGCAAGGAATATACAGAATACTTAGAGCTGTAAAAAATAGATATGGTGCAGTCGATGAAG
>JAJTWR010000142.1:0-12868 GCA_021613335.1 Whitmania pigra
TGAACCTCTTTTTACAAATTCGGGAAGTATTAAAATGCCGTCAAAAAACTTTTTCTCTGCTATGTCGTATATGCGGCCCGTCTACTATAACAGAAGTGTCCAGTATTTTAGGATTATTTATTTTATCCACTTGCTTACTTTAAGTATTGCCGAAATATTTGGCAGTATTGAGACTTATTCCAAAAGCAAGATATGCTTCTATAAAAAGAATCAAAATTTTAATCGGAAACGATAAATCCACCCCAAATTTTTCATAGCTATTATAGTAATAATGAATGTAATAGCTGTAAAAATGAAAAGAAACAGTTCTGTAAGAAGCGAGTAAGATGGTTTTTTTTCTTATAGTAAAAAACTCAATAAAAAACATAATCGCAGACGTAGCAAAAAAAACTATAGCTGTTTTTGTGCTAAAACCAACAACATTCACATATATTATAAATGCTCCTATAAAATATACAATTCTCCACATAATTTTTTAATCCCATAATAAATTTAATATAACAAATTATTCAAAAAAATGTTCTTTTTTAGAATATTCTTTATGAACAGATAAAGATAAAAAAAATTGATAATATATATTTATAAACGCCGGTTTATTATACGTCTTTCTTTTTTTTCTTTTTGACAGATGAAACTTTAGCTACTTTTTTTTCAGTACCTTTACCTTTGAATTTTTTAGCTGATTTCTCCAAAGCACTTGATACTATATCTTCTATTTCATCTTTTTCTTTTTTTAGCGAAATACTTAGTTCGTGCACAATAAAAAGGTACGCTTTCTCATAAAGCCTTTTTTCACTTGCCGAAAGTTCTTTTAATTTATTTCTGGTAAACACTTCTGGCAACCTCTATAGTGTCTCTTATCTCTCCGCTTTTAAGTTTTTCTTCATTTTCCTGATAACGTATTTCCAGTTATTTTTCTATATCTTCAGGCTTAGTTTGAAGTATTTCAAGGAATTCATTTGCCGCTTGTTTAGATATTATTTTTCTTATTTGGTAATCTTTCGCACGGCTAACAGGTAACTTAACAGTGAGATTTTCGCTTTCGCAAAGAAGTATATAACCTCCAACCATGTGGGTCGTTTACTTTGTTTTTATTACACTTATTACTTTGCATATACCATACATAGGTAGACAACGTAAGAATTTTCTTTATACATATATCCCTTTTTTGTTAGTAGCGTTTAACACTAGAAAATAAAAATTATCAATGTTACCGATGACAGTATATACCAATAAATAGAAAATATCAAGTGAAATTATGAACTGTTTGTAGGTATTTATGTACATTGACAAAATTCTATTTATATTCATGTATAGTATTGTTTAAAAGACACTGTATAAAATATATAGAGAGGAAGGAAGGAATAACTTTGATGGATAAGTTTAAACTTGGAGGCAAATGAGCGGGCGCCAGGGGGGGCGAATCTCAATCAGCAAGCAATAGAGTCTTTAGTCAAAGGAGTAGAAAAAGGGGAGAGGTATCAAACTCTTTTGGGCGTAACGGCAAGCGGAAAAACTTTTACAATAGCAAATGTTATAGAGCGTATTAATAAACCAACACTTGTTATGAGCCATAATAAAACTCTCGCCGCACAGTTATACAGAGAGCTAAAGATTTTTTTCCTAATAATGCGGTAGAATATTTTGTTTCATATTACGACTACTATCAGCCTGAAGCTTATGTTCCTTCCAAAGATTTATATATAGATAAAGATGCAAGTATAAATGATGAATTGAAAGACTTCGCCTTAAAGCAACAACATCACTTTTAGAAAGACGCGATGTAAAATAGTTGCCAGTGTTTCTTGTATATATGGACTTGGTTCACCCGAAAGATTAAGAAGACTTTATGTGTCTATAGAAGTTGGCGGAGAAGAAGATAGAGATTCTATTATAGAAAGATTAGTTTCAGTTCAATATGAAAGAACCAAAGATACACTGGAGCGTTCACAGTTTTAGAGTTATGGGCGACACAATAGAAATAATGAGTGCCTATGCAGATGAAATTATAAGAGTGGAGTTTTTAGGCGACACTGTTGAAAGAATAACAAAACTTCACCCTATAACCAGAAATAAAATAGCAAGTCAAGATAAAGCAGTAATATATCCCGCAAAACACTTTGTTACGGAAGGAGAAAATTACAAAAAGGTATCATAGCAATAGAACGAAGAGCTTGACTTTTTTTACAAAAAACTAAAAGAGGAAGGAAAAATTGTAGAAGCTGAAAGACTTTACGGCAGAACAAAGTATGATATTGAAATGCTTAAGGAAGTTGGGTATTGCTCGGGTATTGAAAATTATTCACGCCCACTATCAGGGAGAGCCGAAGGTGAGCGTCCTGCTTGTTTAATAGATTATTTCCCAGATGATTTTCTTACTGTTTTAGATGAGTCTCATGTTTCTCTACCGCAGATAAGAGGAATGTTTCAAGGCGACAGAAGTCGTAAACAAACACTTGTAAATTATGGATTTAGACTTCCTTCAGCACTTGACAATCGTCCGCTTTACTTTGAAGAGTTTGAACAAATAACAAAACAAACAATATATATAAGTGCTACACCTGCAGAATATGAGCTTAATAAAAGTACAAAATAGTAGAGCAGATAATACGTCCTACAGGACTTGTTGACCCTACTATCACTATAGAGCCTATATCGGGACAAATAGATAAACTTCTTCAAGAAATAAAAAATACAATATCAGAAAACGAACGAGTATTTGTAACCACACTTACAAAAAAAATGGCAGAAGAGCTTACAACATATTTAAATCAAAATGGGGTAAGAGCGAGATATTTACACTCCGACATACACACCGTAGAAAGAGTTGAACTTATACGCGATTTAAGACTTGGTTCTTTTGATGTATTGGTGGGTATTAACCTTTTAAGAGAGGGGCTTGATGTTCCCGAGGTATCACTAATTGCAATACTTGATGCTGATAAGGCAGGATTTTTTAAGAGGCAAAACAAGTTTAATACAAACAGTAGGACGAGCCGCCAGAAATGTAAACGGACGAGTTATAATGTTTGCTGATGTTATAAGCGAGGCTATGCAAATATGTATTGATGAAACAAATCGTCGTCGCGAGAAACAAATTGCCTACAACAAAGAAAACGGATAACACCAAAAACTATAGTAAAAAAAGTTCAGGATATAATTGAAAGAGAATACAAAGTCGAAACTGCTTATGAGCTTCATTTCGATTTTAAAAAGTTTAATGAGAAAATAAAAATAGATCCAAAACAAGATTCAAAAAATATATAGAAGAGCTTGAAAAAGAAATGCAAAAAGCAGGCGAATCACTTGAGTTTGAAAAAGCCATAGAGATAAGAGAGAAAATAAATGAGCTAAAAAAACAAGGACTTAAAAAAAAGAAATAATAACTTTTACTAAAAAAGGTATGGCTTATGCAAAACCAAATGAAATATGAAATGAAAAAAAACAGTTTAAGGTAGTATATAAAATAAAAGGCGATATTTTATAGTGTTTTTTCACAAAAAAATTATTTTAGGTTTTTTTATATAAAACTAATTGACAAAATATATATAGCGACTATAATAAAAAGTATAATTACAGTAATATTATAAGGATAATGTTTATGACAAAAATTTTAATATCACCATCAAAATATGTACAAGGCGCATTTGCGATAAAGACCTTGCAAAAATGCTTAAAGTATACGGAAAAACAGCATTGATTGTTGGCGGAAAAACGGGACTCTCAACAGTAAGGACGCAATTGAAGAAACTTTTCAAAAACAAAAATGACCTATAAAATGGAAGTTTTTCAAGGCGAATGTTCAAAAAAAGAAATAGACAGAATTGTAGCGATTGCCAAAAAAGAAAAAGCACGTGTTATAGTGGGAGTAGGTGGAGGTAAAGCACTTGATGCTGTAAAAGCGGCCAAGCCTACTACGCAAAAACAGCGGTTGCAATAGTGCCTACAATAGCAGCAACTGACGCTCCATGCAGTGCACTTTCAGTTGTCTACACGGAAAGCGGAAACTTTGAAAGTTATTTAATGCTTCCTAAAAATCCGATCTTGTTTTAGTAGACACCAATATAATAGCAAATGCTCCCGCACGTCTTTTAATTTCAGGTATGGGTGATGCTCTTGCTACATGGTTTGAAGCAGATGCTTGTTCAAAAGCTTTGGAAAAAATATGTCGGGCGGAGGCTCTACTCAAGCCGCACTTTCACTGGCTCGTCTTTGTTATGATACACTTTTGGATTATGGTTATATGGCAACACTTGCTGTAAAAAAATAAGTAGTAACCGAAGCAGTTGAAAGAAATTGTTGAAGCAAATACGCTTTTAAGCGGTCTTGGTTTTGAAAGCTCAGGTCTCGCAGCAGCTCACGCTATACACAACGGTCTTACAGTTTTGGAAGAGACACACGGAGTTTATCACGGAGAGAAAGTTGCATTCGGTACAATCACTCAGCTTGTTCTTGAAAACAGAGACAGAGACGAAATAGAAGAGGTAATATCTTTTTGTACCGAAGTCGGTCTTCCTGTTACACTTAAAGAGATAGGTATTGAAAATCCTACAAAAGAAAAAATTATGAAGTAGCAGTAGCCTCTTGTGCCAAAGGCGAGACAATACACAATCTTCCGTTTGAAGTAACAGCTGATATGGTTTATCCTGCTATAATGACTGCAGATTCTATAGGAAACTCTTTTATTTCTTTATAATTAAAAACAGTTTTTTAAACAGCCAAATTTTTATTCTTAAATATTTAATTGATTTTTGAAACTATCAATATTTTGGTGAAAGATTGTATTCTAGTTATTAATAATATTATTTAAGACAATAATATGTTACATAAAATTTACGGTGGTTTAAAATGACATTAAAATTGCAAAAAGAATGAGTGAAGATGATTTTTCAAGGAACATTTGTAAATATGATGCTGGAGGTTGCTTCAAAGCCAAGCGTTATATCGTTTGCCGGTGTTTTGCCTAATCCTATTTCTTTCCCTATAAAAGAGATAGAAGAAGCACAAAAAAAAGTTCTCGATGAAAATGGAGTAGTGCCCTTCAATACAGTAGTACACAAGGTTATCTCCTTTAAGAGAGTTCATTGCAGGAAGATACCAAAATCCGGACTGAAAATCTCGGCAGATGATATTTTAATTACAAATGGTTCACAACAAGCACTTGATATTATTGCCGCTGTTGTTTACTCGACTATAATGACACTGTTGTAGTAGAAGACCCAACATACCTTGCCGCACTTCAAACATTTCATTTGTACAGAGCTTCAATTGAAACGGTTACACTTGAAGAAGACGGTAATAAATATAGAAAGTTTTGAAAAAATTATAGAAAAGAAAAATCCAAAGTTTTTTTTATCTTGTCCCGAATTTCCAAAATCCGACAGGGCTTACATATAAAAATGAAAAAAAAAAAATTATATCGGATATTTTATTAAAAACAGATACGTTGTTATTTGAAGATAATCCTTACGGAGAATTAAGATTCAAAGGTGAAAATCAAAAATCTTTTTACAGCTTTATAGTAGAACAGGCTTGTTTGATTGGAACATTTTCAAAAACTGTATCTCCAGGTATGCGTATAGGTTGGCTTGCGATAAGCAATAAAACTTTAAGAGATAAAATGATAAAATATATAACACAACTTGTAGATATGCATACAAATATATTTGGTCAAATGGTTTTAGCCACATACCTTCAGTATAACGATTATGATAAACACATAGAAAAAATAAAAACTCTATATAAACATCAATCAGATAAAATGATTGAATGTATCGATAAATATTTTCCAAAAAATGTAGAATATACAAAACCTGAAGGCGGAATGTTTATCTGGGTTACTTTGCCTGAAGGTAAAAAAGCTATAACATTAAGCGAACTTGCCTCAAAAGAAAATATAGCAATAGCAGCAGGTGATCCTTTTTATGAAACAACAAGAGGCGGAAGATCGTTTAGATTAAATTACACAAACTCTGACGACACCGTTATAGAAAAAGGTATTAAGACACTTGGCGATATTATAAAAACTATGTAATTATATAAACATTTAATCGTATTAAATCAGTAAATATAAAAATACCCTAACAGATAAAATAAATATCTTTTAGGGTATTTTTATTTTTTAATAAACCATTTTATTCAAGTACAACTATAGCATTCGGATTTTTTATTCTTGGTAAAACTGTTTCTAAAAGTCTAAATGAATGGTTAAGTTCTTTCTGTTCAAGGTAAGCTGCTGCCATGTCCTGACCAATAGCTAAATCCATATATTGAGGTTCCGGACACAAAAGCACAGCACTGCCTGTTTTCATAAAAGGTACATTGTAAACTCCAAGCAGCATTTTTGATATTCTTTCAAGCTCTGTCATTCCTGTACCTTGTTGTATTCTCTGCAGGTTTACATAAAGACTTTGGCTTGTACATAAAACATATTTACCGTACATCCCTTTATCTTGCATTAAGTTTACAGCCTTTACAATATCTATAAAAGGATTTTCTCCATTCTGCCAGTCGCTTACTTTAATTTTTTTGTACGCCTTTGGTATTAATTAAACCGCTTGATTTAATAAACTCATTTCCGTAAAAAATTAATTTATCTTCTTTTTTTGAAAGCGATTGGGAAGCAGCTGCTACAGAAGAATAATCTATAGGTACACCGCTTCTAACATTGTTTTTCTATATCTCTCCAAAAGATAATAAAATCTTCGTATATTTGTGGAAGTTCATAAAATGTTCTTCCTGAAGTTATTACAAAGCCATCTTCCGATGTTTCGTTTTTGTCAGATGTATCACAATGTATGTTAACAGTTCCTGCTCCAAGCGGTCCATATATTGATAAAAATCTTCTTGCTATAAGTGAACGTTTTGCAGTATCAACTACTGCTTTATCTATACTCTCCATATTTCACTTTCAATAGGAGAAGATATTCTTGATAAATAATCCATAATTACCTCCTTAATTATTTTTTAAGACTTCCGACCGTAAGACCGGACAAGTCTGCTTCTTTTATACCAAGATCTTTCATCATTTCTTTTACTTCTTCTCTCGTCTAAAAAGAGTTCCGCTTCTTTAGGGTCAAGGTATCTTAAAAGAGTTGTAAGCTCTCCGACATGCACTATCTCTTCATCTCTTATATCAGACAAAACTTTTTTAGCCAAAGCGTCATCTGTAGCAATCGCATGTGCGTCATACATATATATAGCTTCAAGCTCTCCTGCAATATCAAGTCTTATAGCTTGTATAAGTTCTGCCTTTGATATTTTCCTATCTACATTGGTACTAAATGGGTTTGCAAAACTAGGCATATTATTATCTCCTTTATTTAAATAATATTATTATAAAAATTACTAATAATAATATTTATTATATAGTATTGTATAACTTAACTGTTTTAAAGCAATGAAGAAACTTAAACTATTTAAGTGCTTATTTTATATTAAAATAAAAATACATAAACAAGATATATGTTGAATATTTTATTTATAAATTTATACTACTATAGGTTTATAAATAAAACAAAAAATATGAATAAATGTTTTTAAATAGGAGAAATCTCCAGTAAATTATTTTTTAATTCATTATCTTTGCTTTGTTTGTTTTCTTTAAAATCTGAATTTTTTTTATAGACATCATCTTTTGCTTTCTCTTAAAAAACTTAATGAATCGTGCGGATTAAATATTAGAAACACTCTTCCTAAAATATTTTCTTTTTTTATAAAACCGAAAGACGACTGTCTTCACTAAAAAGCACATTGTCTCCCAACACAAAAAACTCACCGCTTGGAACCTCATAATATGCATTTTCTCTTTTTGTAAAAGAGTACATACCATGCTCCATTATAACTCCATTTTACTAGAGCCTTCATCTTTTAATTCTATGCTATCGCCCCAATACCTACAACACGCTTTTAAGAAGATTTACATTACTTACTTGATCTTTAATAACAATAACATCAAATCTATTTATTTTTATTAAACACTGCTATGCTTCAAGACAAGAACTTTATCACCTTCAACAAATGTAGGATTCATAGATTTATTTGTAACTTCAAAAGTTTTGAAGCAATGTAACTCTTATAAGAACAGATAAAACCACAGCCAATGTAGCAGCTATTATAAGTTCAATACTTTGCTTTTTATTAATCATTTATATTATTATCCATAATACTTGTTTTTAGATAATTTGCTTTTATCAAAAAGAAAGGGTTATTTTTACATAACACTATTTTTAGTATTTTTATCAGACAATATCTCTCTTAAAATATCTTTTGCTTTTTTCATTATTTCAGTATCCTTCAAAATATTTCCAATCTTAAACTCGGAAGTCCGCTTTGTCTTTCACCCAAAAACTCTCCGCTTCCTCTAAGCTCTAAATCTCTTTCTGATATTTTAAAACCGTCTGTTGTAGAACATATTGTTTCAATTCTCTCTTTTATGGTTTCATTCATCTCGCTGTGAAGAACAAGATAACAATATCCTGTTTTCTCGCCTCGTCCAAACACCCCCCTAAGTTGATGTATTTGTGAAAGTCCAAAACGCTCCGCTCCTTCAATAATCATAACAGTTGCATTTTGATTATCCATGCCTACTTCCACACCGTTGTAGAAAAAAGCACTTTAAATTTCTCCGTTTGAAAACCCTTTGCATTATATACTCTTTTTCATTACTGTCCATTTTTCCGTGTATCATTGCTATTTCTGTATTTTCAAAATAAGTTTTTTTGCTCTTTCATATTCACTAACAAGTGTTTAAAAAATTAGTCTCTTCTTTTGCTTCTGTTTTATCTTTTTTACCTGCTTCATAAGATTCTATTAATGGGAAAACAACATAACCCTGTTCGCATCTATCGACTCTGCTTTTAAGAAATTTGTAAGTGTGGTCTCTGGCATATTTTTCTTTGTATTTAGTTAATACTTCTGCTTTGTTTTTTGGCATAGTTTTTATTACAGATAAATCAAGTTCTCCGTATAAAGTGAGGGCAAGAGATTGAGGAATAGGTGTTGCACTCATTAAAAGATAATCGACATTTTTTCCCTTTGAAAGAAGTTTGTCTCTTTGAAGCACACCAAAACGCTGCTGCTCATCTACAATAGACAAGGCAAGCGATTTAAATACAACTTCATCAGACAAAAGAGAATGAGTACCTATTATAATTTGTTTTTCCTTCTCTTAATTTTTTAATGTATAATCACGTTCAGCTTCATTTTTTGATGATGTGAGAATATCTACTTTTATTTTTTCATCCAGTTTTAGATATTTAAGTAAATGCGTAAAAGTTTTATAATGCTGGAAAAGCCAATATTTCTGTGGGCGACAAAAAAAAGCAGTTTGATGATTTGACTCTGAGACAAGATAGAAGAGAGTAGTGCCACAACAGTTTTTCCGCTTCCGACATCGCCTTGCAAAAGTCGAAATTTGTTTATCCGAAATTAAATCATTTTTTATCTCTTGTAAAACATTGATCTGGTCTTCAGTTAAAGCAAATGGCAAGGATTTTTTAGCATTATCAAAAACAGACGTATTAAAATATCTTTTATCTTTTATTAAAATATTAGGTCTTCTTCTTGTAAGTGTATAAATTGAAATAAAGAAAACTCTTCAAATATCAAAGCTCTTTTGGCATTATTAAGTGAATCAAAGTTTTTAGGAAAATGCATCTCAATAACTGCGTCTGTGAAACTCATAAGCCTGAAGTTTTTTTTTTTCTTTTTGGTGTGTCGTATAAATTATTTTTTTGAAAAATAATAAGTTCGCTTTCAATAAGATTTCTAAGTTTTTTTGTGTAAGCCCTTCCGTTAGCGGATATATAGGAACAATTCTTCCATAACCTGCGTCTCATCACCCGGTTTTTCAATTTCAACTACTCTGCATTGAGCTTTACCTCTTGCCCCTCTTACAAACTACCTGTTATATATATTTTAGCTCCTTTATCTACTAAGCTTGGAAGCCTTCCTCCATAAAAAGGTATTTCGCACAAACTTATCCCATCAGTTGCGACAATCATAGGTTTTCTTTTAAATTGAAATGTAAATGTAGTTATATCCAAAACTTCTACAAATACAACAGAGTTTTTGTCCGTATTTTTTAATGCTTCACTGATTTTTAATATTTTGTTCTGTCTTCATAATCGCGAGGAAAAAAATGTTATAAGGTCAAACACTGTTTTTATGTTTTTTTTTTCAAGAATTGCTTCATATCTTGGTCCAACACCCTTTAAGGTATTTAACAGATTTTTGAAACATTTCAAGAGTATAATTTTTTTTGTATTGTTTTTCTCTTGGCATTTTTATTACATTCTGCTTATTTTTTTAATTAATAAATTGACTATAATGTACTAAAAGAAATTAAAAAAGTCAAAGCATTTATATATTTTTTAATTATACTGATTTTGCTCTCTTAAATCTGTAATTGTACTATTTAAATTAAACTCTTTTTTAGGTATACCAATACCAGGGAAGTCGGTTAGAGTAAATGTTATCCAAAACTCTTTATCCCAATAGCTTCCTTTTACAGATGCTGCATTTATGTCTGTAGGAAGACGCGATGGACGAAGTATAAATGTTGCTTGTATTTCCCAGCCATCTAAATCGTGCCACAAAGTTGCCTCTACAGAGCTTAGTTTGAAAAGGCTATCCGTTCTCTTTTGATTGTTTTTAAAAATCCAGTGAGTTAAATATAATGTTATAGGATTTACCCAAGTCTCGTTTTTCTTTTTCCGCATAAGATTTTATATATCTGTAAGCACGAGAGTTTGCACTTTTTATTAAAAACTTAAATCTCCATAATTTTAAAATTTGAAGATTTATTCCAAAGTCAAACGTTTATAGCGTTGTATCTGTAATTGTATAAAATCATGTGTATAACTAGCTGCCATATACGTTTCAAAATTATTACTTACACCGTCAAAAAACTTCTTACCTCCTCCTGCACTTCTTACAATAAAATCAGTCAAGATGTTTAACGGTATCGGTATATAAAAATATGTATTAACTTTTTGAGACACAAAGTTTGTTGAAAAGAAGATTTCGTCTTATGTCAAAAGATATATACGACCTATCATAATAAAGACGTGCTGTTCCTCCGTCTCTGTTGTAAGGATTCTATTTGTGTTATAAGTCAGAAAATAGTTTTTGTTTGTAAGATTATAATTTGGTCTGAAATCATATCCGCTTCCTATGTATGCTTCAGATTAAGATTTAAATTCGGTACAAAAATACACTGTATCCTGTTCCGCCAATTCTTAAAGAGGTGCTTATTCTGTTTTCACCAAATCCACCGTAAGTGTCTGTCGAATATAGCTGTTTCTAAACTTTATAGAATATTGAGTAACTATTATCCCAGCGTATCGTAGGTTCAAAATAATTTTTAAACTCTTCACTTATAAGACTCGAAGTTAAAACATAGAAACATTCATACCTGAACCCACGGCAAAGTATGTATTATTCTGTCGTATATTATATCTTGTGGCGTAGGAGTTACTGTAGACTGCTTTTTATTCTGTTCTTATTGTTGGTGTGAATGTAGTAAATAAGTTTGTAAAACGTTTTGGACATTATCGCCTGATATTGCCGCATTATGTCTTTCTCCTATTTTTGCATAAAGTTTATTATTAAGATTTGTATTGTTATCAAAGTGTATGCCGTCTGATGTTTTATATTCAACAAGATAAGAATAACTTCCTCTTATATTATATCTTATACCAATGTTTGGAATATAATATGATGAGTCGCTTCCTATAACACCTGAATAACTGGCGTCAAGAGATGGTAAAAGCAATCTGCTGGGTTTTAGTTTATAATAATCGAAGTTTGTATTATTTTTCTCTTGAAAGATTCTTACGGCAGTAGACTCACTGTTTGCCAGTATATTAAAATTTACACCATAAAATTATTATTTATAGCAATAGAGTTTACCATAGGAGATTCGGGATATTGGTCTCTGATGTCTTGCATCTGATCTATTATGGAAGTGAAAAAAGAAAGAAGATTCAAATTGCGGTCTTTGATTATAATAATCGGATTTAAAATATAAATCACTTGCAAGGTTCACAGTGCCGTGTATAGAACTTCTTATATTGTTGTTTTCATAAAGTTTTAAGTATGGTCATCAAGCAAGTTTATATCTAGGTACAAAACTTACTTGGTCCTTCAGGAAAATAGTTAACTACCTTGTAGCAAAACCAAGTCTTGCACTTGTATAGGAATCAAGAAGATAGTATTGTCTACCCATAGCAAACATAGCATCAAGCGATATTGTGTTATATTCTCCGCTATATCTTATTTCATCACCCGACCATAAACCCCAAGTTTTTGGTATATATCAAAGTGTACTTTATGATTAACTCCATATACATTAAAGTTTTTATAATTTTGTACATAAAACCCCTTCACGAAGCGATTGACCGAAAGCTGTTATTATTCCTGTGCCGAAATTATTCTGTATAAAAAGAGGAAAGTAAAAAAAAGGCTGAATACCTACTCTGTATAAACTATTAAATATAAGTATATTATTATTCCCAAACATAAACTTTGCTCACAATAAAGTCGTGGGCACTCGGAGTTAATCTTGAAATACTTACATGACTTTTATCTCCGAAAAATCTCTCTTCCGAAATTTTAGCAATCGTCCTTCAACTTGAAAAAGCTGAAATGTTGTACCTCCATTATAAAGCATTCCTCTTTTGTCATCACGGTTTAACATAAACCCATCACCTTTCAGTTATTGTTTCCGTCTGTTACTGTAAGATGTCCGTCAGCATTAAACTTCACCTGGTTCTTAAGCTATATACAACTTTATCTGCCTTCAAATTATAATTATACATTTAGCTGCCCACATTTCCATATAATGCTATTATCTCTTCGTCTGCTT
>JAJTWR010000144.1:0-12713 GCA_021613335.1 Whitmania pigra
TGGTGTTTTCACCGGCGGCGGTAAAAGATTTGGGTTGATCACGAAAACCACCGGCGACGACATCAGTACATGGGGAAAAAAACCCCTCAGCTCCACTTTCTTTCACGTTATGGGAAGATAGAAGAACATCAATTTCATGTCGACTTTAACTTTTCAAGAAGCTCGCCCTGGTCTCCGGTGCTTAGTTCGAACTTTACTTTCTTGGATTTTAGAAGTGGGTGAATAAATTCAAACAAAAGGTTTCGAGAAAGGCCAGAGAGGGCCCCAACCGAAGGGTTTACTTTGAGAGTTCTCTCTTTTTTGGGACCAGTTCAAAAGCTCCTGACTGCTTTCAAAAATCGTCGTGGCGTAGCTTAAAACTTTTTGCCCTCCTGGGTCAGCTGAGGTTTGCTTCAGATTTTTTCGATCCACAAGGGTTAGGTTAAGGTCACTCTCAAGCTGCTTTATTTGGGCGGTGACGGCCGGACTGGGCAATCAAGTAAATTTTTCGCCGTTAAGGTAAAGCTCTTGTATTTAGCCAAAAGTCCAAAAAATGTAAAGATGATGTGGTTTAGTCTCTGCATAAGCCCCTTCTGGTTTATAAAATGGTGCAATTAGTAGTTTGGCCTGGTACGCTCACTCACTGTTTATATAAAAAATAGATGATAATCAAATATATTATCTATTTTATTTATTCATGAAAATCCTCCATTCTCTCCTTAAAACGAGGAGGAGCTCATGTCTCAAAAAAGAATTACAGTAGCCCACGGGATGGTATTGGCCCTGAAATTATGGCCGCAACCCTTAACATTCTCGAGGCGGCCCAGGCCAACCTGAGCTACGACACGATTGAAATCGGCGAAAAGGTTTATAGCCGGGGTCAGCTTGCGGGCATTGAAGATAAATCCTGGCGACTCTTTTAAAGAATAAAATTTTCTTAAAGGCTCCCATTACCACAACCCCCAGGGCGGCGGCTTTAAAAGTTTTTAAACGCACCGTTAGAAAAACCCTTGGCCTGTACTCCAATGTGAGGCCATGTCAGTCCTTTAGTCCCTTTGTTCGAACCAAGCATCCAATAATGGATCTTGTGATCATTCGAGAAAACGAGGAAGACCTTATGCGGGGATTGAGCACCGTTCAAACCGACGAAGTTTATCAGTGTTTAAAACTCATCACGCGCCCAGGCTGTGAAAAATTGTCCGTTACGCCTTTTGAGTACGCGCGCCGAAACAACAGAAAAAAAGTAACCTGCTTTACTAAAGCAACATTATGAAATGACCGATGGAATTTTTCATAAAATATTCGACGAGATCGGAGCCGAATACTCAGACCTCGAAAAAGAACACTGGATTGTGGACATTGGCGCCGCCAAACTGGCCGACACACCAGAGGCCTTTGATGTGATTGTGATGCCAAATCTTTACGGAGATATTTTAAGCGACGTGGCCTGGCGCAAATTTCTGGGTCGGTGGGGCTTGCGGGCTCCTCGAATATAGGCGAAAGATGCTCCATGTTTGACGCCATTCACGGCTCAGCTCCACGCCGAGCTAACCAAAACTTGGCCAAACCCCAGCGGGCTTCTGCTCGGTGCGGTTCAAATGCTGGTGCACTTGGGCGAAGCCAAAACCGCAGAGAAAGTTCATAATGCCTGGCTTAAAACCATTGAAGATGGATGGCACACCTATGACATTTATCAAGAGGGAATCAGCATAAAAAAGTTGGAAACCAAAGAATTTGCACAGGCCGTTATCGAGAGAGATTGGGCGAAGTTCCTGTGAAGCTAAAAGCTGCGACATACAAAGAGGCGGCTCCCTTTGAGTTAAATTACAAACGCAGCGTCAATCATGTTCCTGCCCAAAAGGAGCTTGTAGGCTTTGATATCTTTATTCAAGAAGATCAGCGAAACCCAAGTGTACTTGCCGAAAAACTGGTTGGCGCTACCAAGGATCTTCCTGTGGAACTGCAAATGATTACCAACCTTGGAGTCAAGGTATGGCCTAATGGTTTGACGAGGACCTTTTGTACGGATCCACTGGCGATGCCGACTTGTTGCAAAAAATAGTCGAGTGAGTAACCAGGAGGTTAACTGGAAGCTCATGAAATCCATTACTGACAGTTGGACTTGAAATTATTAAAACAGAAAAACCTCTACTTGTTTGATGGAGACAAAGGCTACTCACTAGGTCAAGGGCAATAAAGAAATCTACTGTATATTTTTCATTTTTGATATGATCTGAAAAAGATCGGACGACAGAGTTAACCTCTGTCGTCTTTTCACGTTATCCTGTTTGAGCTTTTTTTGGCGGATCAAACTGAAAATTCTAGTTAAGGGGCCACAGGTCTTGTTGGAAAGCAGCTCGTCAGTGAGTTAGTTAAAAATGGACACTCGGTTTCGGCTCTTGTGAGAGAGCCATCCCAGGTCACTTTTCTTCCACCAAAAATTTACACCGCTGGGGTGATATGGATGTGCCGTTGAAAAAATACATCAGCGGTTACGATGCCATTATTCATCTGGCGGGTGAAAACATCGCCAGTCAGCGCTGGTCAGCCTCTCGAAAAAAAACAAATCTTAAATTCTCGAAAAACGGGAACCTCAAACTTGGTGCATGGGATTAGTCGTCTAAACCCTGAGGATCGTCCAAAGGTTTTCATTGGCGCTTCGGCCATCGGTTATTATGGGAATCACCCCGAGCGAGAGTTCAACGAGGAGTCTCCTCCAGGGGAAGGTTTTATGGCCGAAGTTTGCCAGGAGTGGAGTACGAAGAAAACCAGGCAGCCAATCTTGGCCTGGGGTGGTGAATCTCAGAATGGGCGTGGTGCTCTCGGCTAATGGTGGGGCGCTTTCTAAAATGGGTCCGCTTGTTTTTGGAAGTGGCGAGCAGTGGATGAGCTGGATCCACATCGACGATGTGGTGGGTTTTTATTTTGCACGCCCTTCAAAAGAAACTATGGCGGGGCCCTACAATTTAGTTTCACCTTACCCTATCCAGCAAAAAGATTTTGCCACGGTTTTTAAAAAAACCAAAAATTATCCATTAAGATTTTGGGTTCCAAGGCCCCTTTTGAGTGTGGCCCTGGGGGAAATGTCCGAGGTGGTTCTGGGAAGTCAAAAAGTGTTTCCTCGAAGAACCATGGAGACCGGCTACAAGTTAAATTTGCAAATTTGTCCCAAGCCCTTACAAATATTTTTGAGGCGAGTCGCAAAAAGCGATTAGACTCAGCTCAGAAAAAGCGACGGCTCTACCCAAAAAAGAGGTGGGCGGAAGTGCAGCTCGGGTGGATCAACGCCCGGTTAAAAAAAAAGTCATGACTAAGGTGCTGAAGAAAATCGGGCGCCAGTGAAGCCGCCGGCGAAGTCGTCGGCAAAAAATAGCGCAAGCAAGAAAACACTAAACCAAGACTTTTGGGGACGCTGGCATAGCCGCCCAGTCGCTTGACAGGCCCGGGCCATTCTCTTGACAAAGCTGGGGCATTTTAGCTAGCCTACCGTTTAAGTTCAGAAGTAGCTCAGCTGGTAGAGCAAGCGGCTGTTAACGCTTGGTCGGGGGTTCGAGTCCCTCCTTCTGAGCCATTTTTATTTTTTTCAAAAAAGTCCTTCCGGACACAACTCAATGGTAGTTAAAAAAATCAGCTATTCTTTATTCTACTTTTTGGAGGGATACTCATGGTCTTGCTCCTCTAAGCCAAAGCGTGATTACACCCTTATTGAAATTCCAGATATCATCAATGTAGACCCTGAGAAAAACTTATCACGAGATCAGGTGAAGGATGATGTTTCGCAGGCGATCTATGCACTTAATTCCGCTTATGCTGAAAAAAATTTTTGCCGCTGGGTCAGTTTGATAATTTAGTTCAAGGCATTAGCTCAATCGATACCCCCATGAAGGCTGAAGAACTGTGCGAAAAAATTGAGCTCTATATGGAGAAAGTTTCCGATAGTCATTTAAATGCTAAATTAAACAATAAAAGTTGTGTTAAGAATTTAAGTCGACGCGAAGGCAAATGTTGGAAAAAATTTTTATCAAGAAAGAAATGAGATTCCCTGGGCCGTTCAATTAAACAAGCGAAATGAAAGAACAGCGCTTCTCATATCAATTACTGGATTTCCCAGCTCCACAAGTCCGGTCTGGAATGGATTTATGGAGGCAGTCAGAAAAGAACTACCCAAATCTAAATCTGGTTATTTTGGATATGCGAGGCAATGGCGTGGGGCTGACTCAACGGGGTTTTCTTTAGCCACATTATTAGCAGGGGCAGAGCCTAAAGTGCCTTATGCAAAACAGTGGAACAATCCTGCGCCAGAGGCTCAACAAATATTATTAAACACTTTTGAATATTGGATAAGACAGGAAAATGCAGAAGGAAAAGTAGCGCCCCTGCATTTAACCGACCTTAGAAAAAAGTTTATAGAAAAAAGAGATCGTGCTCTTAACCAAAATTATCCCTGACGCTAATGAGGATAAAGATGGGGCGAATCTCAAGGTCATGATTTCTTTTTTGAGAAGAGCATTAAGAAGCCAATTTATATTCTCATCGATGCGAACTGCCTGTCGAGTTGTGAGAGCACGATTGATTTTTTTGAGTACAATCCACTGGTGAAAACAGTTGGAGAAAATACGGCTGGATATGTTCATTTGGAAATGTTGGAAGTTGTTTTTTGAAGAACTCAGGCGTCAGCTTCAGATGGGAACTTCCTACAATAGCTACATCGATGGAAGATTATTGAAAAAACGGGAATCGCGCCAAAAATCCAGTGCCTCCTGCAAAGGATGCAATGGACTTTGCCTGGGATGATTTTTTTAAAAGTGTTAAAAAGTGAATTTTACATTGAAAGATTCTGTTGATGCGAATATTTGGATAAGTAGGTGGGGCCATGTATTTGCCAAAGCATTACTCGCAACTGACGAGATCCAGGTTAAAAAGCTCATTGAGCAAAATGGCTTTGCCACTGTTTTGTCTTATCCAAAAAATGAACGACCCTTCATCAATCATTTGCCCGTGATGTTTAGCCCGAAGCCGGGTGAAGAAAAAATCCTATCGGACACATGGCAAAAAGAAATCCCCAGTGGGGGCACTTTAAAGAAAACGCCGATAGCACCTTCATTATCAGCGGAGACACACCTACATTACACCCAGATGGTATAAGTCTAACCGAGATGTCCCAACCTGGAATTACGCCGTAGCTCACCTGCACGGAAAGATCGAGCTCGTAGAATCTTTTGATGACCAAGTAGAAAATTTTGAAACAGCTTACACTTTTTTTGAAGGGCCAAAGTATGCCCTCGTGGAATTTGGAATTGCCAGAGGATTTATTGGATGAAGCCGCTCTTACATCGGCTATCATCTCATTTAAGTTCCATGTTGGAAAGTGTTGAGGCCAAGTTTAAGCTTTCACAAAATCGATCAGCCGAAGATAGGCAAGGGGTCTTGAGGGATTGCTGGAGCGAACTGACGACATGAGCCGGCTTGTGCGAAGCATGATGGTTGAAAATGAAAATAATAAATAAAAGAGAATCTAGCTACCCTGAGGTCAAAGTATCTTCAGCCAGGCCAAGTCTTGTAAGTTGGCATGACTAGACGTTTGACAGGACTAAGAACACGTGGGACAAAAAGTCCTAAATCAGAGGGTTATATGAAAAAATTTATTATTATTCATTTAGCATTAGTCTGCCACAATTACAATGTCATCTGTGTCGCTACGAAAAGCTCAGGCGCAGTCTGTTCAGCTTGCCGAAGGACACTACTGACGAATTTGATGTGAACTCGGCGGTGTCACAAATCAACACGTCCATGATTCAATGTCCCGGTCGAATCTGGCCAAATTATTCTTGGGTAGATAAGGCCGTTATTATCGTCGATAAAATCCAAATGCTTTTTTGTGGCAAGGGAGTTCGCCATCTACGGTTGTCAGTTTAGAAAAATCAAAAGTTCGGCCAGAGGCGTTTCAGGGAGGGTATTCTTTTTTGAGTATGAGGGTAAGGGTGCGCTTTCGTACAGGTCAGAGGATACTATGGGAACTAACAAGGCGGTGGGTTCATCGCTCATGAAGGTTTTCACGAATTCGCTCAAAAGAGTTGGGCTAAGCCGACAGAGCGAGGAACAGTGTTTCCGGTAAATTATAAACCTAGACTTTACAGACGAATGATCTTTAATCACCTAAGAAATTATTTTACTAAACCAGAAAACAACTTGAAGGAGCTTTCTCTAGCAAAGCATTGGTTCAACAAATGGAAGGCAGAATCTCCAGCGAATACAAAAATAACATGGACACGACTGAGGGTGTTGCAAGATATATTGAGTATATGTCATCATCATTTGCCCAAACATGGATGTGGTACAACCGAAGAAGAAATTAGAAATGAAATTGTAAAAAGTTTTTTGCCTGGTTTGGGTTACATTTTCGACGGAAGCTTCTTTCAGCTAGACGCTGAGGGGTATTCTTTGGGCGGTCTTGCAGCACTGACTTTGAGGTTAGTTGAAAAAGATCAATCGTGGCAAGAGAAGATGAAGAGTGGTGAATCTCCAATTGAGTTTGCTGCTGACGAAGGTTAATCCACAAGTTGATTTACCGCCTGAAGACTCGATACCTCTAAGTTTCAGTCAACTGAGGAGTCCGAGAATCAAAGAATTTCTTCCTTGATTGGAAAAGATATCGAACGAATTCAAAATAAAACCGACACTGTTCGGATTTTATTTCCAGTGACCACACTTAAATCCTCCTATTCACCAAACGGCTTCTATTTACCCAGCCGCTTACCGGGGTATTCTTTATCTCCGATGCGTGCCCCCTCTTTTACAGAAAACAATAAGTGGAAAATAACAGTAGAAGTAAATCAGGTTTTATTTTGCCTCCAAAAAGTCCATGCAGTGGGATGGGTTTTGTAGCTGCTGTTGATAAGTCTGATATTGCTATTGACGCTGGCACGGCCCATGTTTCTGCGCCCCTATTGAAGGGCACCATCGATGGAAAAGTCATGGACCGATGATGCTGGGCATGTTTGGTTTTGTGGTGAGTAGACGAAGCCACCGATGATCTTCAGTTAAGAGCTCCCACCCCGGAAGAATTTTTAAAAATTGCGGAGTTTTCTTTTAACAATTTTGTTAGTGAAACAGCGAAATCACTGGGGAGTCTCCAGCAGCTTTAAGAGAGAAACTTGGCGGTCCACCAACTAAAGTAAAAAGTGGTGATGTCTGGTACTTGATAGAAGACGGGAAGACTGAAATAGGCTTTGTGTGGATTCAGTTAAGTTAGAAAGCAAAACAGCGTTTGGATATGATATTTACCTGGAGTCTCAATTTCGCTCTCAAGGCATCGGGCGCAAGGTAATGTATGAGTGCGGGAAAAAATTAAAAGCTATGGGTATCGAATCCGTGGAGTTTTGTGTATTTGAACACAACCAAATTGCCAGACGACTTTACGCCTCTATGGGATTCAGGGAAAAAAAAGTTTTGATAAACAGCGTAAGCAGTTCACGCTTTCTTTAATATGAATTGTTTAGAACTTTGATACAACCAGGACTTCTCCACCATATGAGCTCTACGTGAGCGACCTTCAGAAGTCCGCGGATTTCTGGGATGGTTGTTGGAGTCCTTTGGCTACAAACCTTATCAAGATTGGAATACCGGCAAGAGCTGGATACTTAACGACACCTACATCGTTTTTGTTCAAGTGGAGGAGAAGTTTAAAGATGTTCCGTACCATCGCTGTCGAGTGGGACTCAACCATCTGGCCTTCCACGGCAAATCAAAGCAGCACATCGATGAAATCACGGAACAGCTGAAGCACCGAGGGGTTAAAATCCTCTACCCAGAAAAGCATCCCAGGGCTGGTGGCAATTACGGCGTTTATTTTGAAGACCCAGATCGTATTAAAGTAGAAATCGTCGCTCCTGAAGGTAGACATAACAAGCTTGATATGTAAAATTGCCTCCTATGCAAACAACTTGGCAGCCCCCAACACTTGAAACGCCCAGATTAATTTTGAGACCCATTCATCAAGGTGATGCCTGAGAATATTTATGCCTATGCTAAAAATCCTAATGTTTGTAAGTACACGCTTTGGGAGGCCCATCAAACTGTTCAAGATAGTCTGAATTACATCAACGATTACATTTTAGTTAATTACGCCAAAAATGTTCCAGAGGCCCTTGGCATTACTCTAAATGATAATCCCCAGAAAGTTATCGGCACAGTTGGGTGCTTGGGCTTCTCAGAAAGATAAATCCATGGAGCTGGCCGACGCCATCGGTGAAGAGTACTGGGGTAGGGACTCGTAGCCGAAGCTTCACTGGCCGTAACCGATTATTTTTAAAGAATTTTCTCTCAAAAGAATCCAAGCTCGTTGCAAGGTAGAAAATAAACCGAGCGCTAGAGTGATGGAAAAAATTGGGATGACCTACGAGGGAATTTTTAAGTCTTCACTTTTTCACCGAGCTCAATTTTGGGACATGGCTTACTACGCAAAAGTGGCCGCCAGTTCACATTGAATAAAAATCCATTCCTCCATCTCGCGAAACCGATCACAACCACTTTTTTCAAATAGTCGAATCATCCCAGTGTTGGTCTTGTTGGTTCCGCCGTGATAAAGAATTCCACCTTCTTTTTTTCATCACCGAGAAAGCATAGCGGTGGACCCACTTCCCAAAACCTTTTCTTCTAAATTGGGAATTACTCCCATGTGAGAAATGCGAGACCATCCAGTTGCTGGATTTCTTTGAACTACAGCGAGGCCAACGACTTTATCAGCGAAGGCTGTCACTCCGTCAAAGACAGAAGGTTCATCTTCAGAAAGTGTGGAGACTTGTTCAATTAAATATCCCAGGTGAATACAATCAAGTCCCGAAGTTAGCTCCGAATCCTCTAAAAAATCTTGAATAAACTGAAACTGGGTCTGCGCTGTGGTCATAGTCAGGGTCTCCGTCTGAAACTTGTTTGACGAGCGTTGCAATTCCAAGCGGAGTTAAATTTAGTTCTTTGGCCGTCTTCCATTCTAAAGGTGATCCCTCGTCATCGGGAAGATCTGAGACCAATTTTTTAAATTCAATTCTCTCCTTTTCTTTTGAAAACCAAAATCTAGAAGGTGTTGCCGAATTTCTTCTGAGCCCAAGTCTCGTTGATGTGCCGATATAAAATAGTTTGGCATGAAATTTTTGGCGGCTTCAAGAGCAGAGCCAAGAGCTAGGGCAAGAGCCGGACGCAAGAGCGGCACGAAGGTCAGACTCAAGATCAGTCGCAGTGGCCGATTGAAGAGTGTCGTGTTGAATTCAGACCTATTTTTTTAAACCACCGGGGCTGACGATTTTTGCTTTTAGTGCAAAGACCATCCCCCCACAGGTGTTCAATGGCGACTGCTCCAAAGTTGTTGCCTTTCAAATCAAGCAAAGGGAATTTTTAAATTTTACTTCTGCACTCATGCGAGTTTCCCCTTCTTCAGCTTTCTAGTTTCTCGACCCTGGAGGGAAAGTTTTTTCCAGTTTTTTCTTTCATTAGAGGCCAAGTGTTTGTTTCGCTTTCTTTCTGCAAACCGCACTTCTGCCTCTAATGTTGAAAACTAAACCATCGTTCAGGTTCAAGCAGGCCATCTTCGATGGCTTTTTTACGGCGCATCAGGCTCACGGTCGTGCTGGCAGTCGGAAAAGCGGCAGTTTCTTGTTAAGGTTTCTATATCTGAAAATTGGGAACTAACCCCTAGGTGGTGATCTGACAGCTGAATCTCTCTCATCCCAGGGGTGTCAATGACAAGACCCCCAAAGCGGCTTTGGTAAAGATTTCTTGAGGTGGTGGTATGTCGACCCTTCCCATCGTATTCCCGTGTGGAATTGGTTTTAATGGCCTTACTGTTTTCAGCTTCTCCAATCAGGTAAATTAATCAGTGTGGACTTACCAACCCTGAGGAGCCAATTAAAACCGATGTTGTACATTTCTGTAAAAGATCCACAAGAAATTCCGCAGAATCAAAATTTTCGTAACTCAAAGAGTAGACGGATACTCCTGAGAATTGATCTTGAATGTCAGCGATTAAACTTTCTAAACGGCCCTGATAGGTGTCGGCTTTGGTAGTAGGATCACCGGCCTTGCTCCCGACTCAAGTGCAATGGCAAGATAATCTTTCAAGACGACGATAATTTAAGTCTTCATTTACAGAAGTGGTGATGAAAAACAGTATCGATGTTAGTTGCAAGAATTTGCTTGTCGGCACTTGAGCCTATTTGTTTACGAAAGAGGACAGGGTTTTTCTTGGCAATAAAGAATGAATAACTCCTCGATCAGATAGGTGAGGTCTTTGCCACCATCACCCAATCACCAACAGCGGGATAAGCCACACGGTTGGACGCATTGAAGTTGAACCTTCCGCTCACAGAGGCCCAAAAAAATATTTGCTGGACTAGTCTGCGACGATAGAGATTTTCTCTTCACAAATAACCCGTGCAGGAAAAGCTTGATTAGAGCCAAGGCAGGGGATTTGATTCTCAAAAAAATCACACCAGCCCAATAGAGACAAAAATTCCTTTCTGGAATGTACATAAAACTCCTTAAGTATAAGTTTAAAAAAATAAAACGACTTACAGGGCCTTAATGACAGAGAAGTCTAAAATTGATGAATTAATTCAGACGCGACAGAAGGCCCTTGATGAATGAAACTGTTGTCATAGGCACCTCCTGGGTTTACGTGGATTGAATTCCAACTACATTTGTAGAGTAGTTTCTTTTGTGGAGTTGGTCAATGCGGTGATTGGCAATTTTTATTATCTAACCCACTCTCCATTAACAAACCTAAGGCCAGCTTTCTCCATGGCTTCTGGCAATTCATACTCAAGAGGGGCGCCAGCTAAATACATTCGCTTAAAGGGGAAACCCTGGGGGAAGATTCCCAGCTCACCTGTATTTGAAGACGGGAACATCATTTTATTTTTAACGAGATACTTGATGGCTTTTAATGTTTTTTCTTCCTCAACAGTTAAAGGGGCTTGTTTTTTCTTTCAAATCCACGCTCTGGATAAAAAGACAAACCTTTATCTTTAAGGATCAAATCAAATACAAGAGGATTGTCGGTGATATCCTCAGGTATTGCCTTTTTCCATTGGTCAACAGGGATTCAAACTCTGTTTTGATCATTTCGCTCAGGAGTACATTCTTACCAGCAATCATAGGGTTCGAAAAGATTTCGTCAGAAGGCCTCGTTAAGTCACGTGTTAAAATTTTGTAGATGGATGGCTTCATTGAGAGAATATTTTGATTTAGTTTGAAGATCAAAATAATTTTCGCTTACTTGAAAGTTGCCATAAAGTGCATCCATAGCAGAAGTGCCAAGGGCCCATTTGCCATCAAGGATCGTTTTATGGTTAAGCGAATTTTTTTGTGCCAGCTTTAAAGTACACACGGAGCTCAGAGCCTGGCTGCACTAAGGTTCGATTTCTTGAGCTGCTTGACTTGCAAGTTGTGGGTCGGCCTCAACTGACTCTGCCTTACTAATGAGACTTAGTTTTTCAAGCAAATTCTTTGTAACAGCTATTTGTGTTTTAGATTTAGGATGAAAGTTTTCAAAGAATCCCTCAACCTGGTGTGCCCTTGGTTGCTTTGGTTCAATGGCTTCTACAATTTTTTGATCAACCGGTGTGACTTGTATAACTTTATCTTCTTTAGAAACAACAACGGATTTGTAGGTATCTTTCAGTACTTTCCCAGTGGCTGAGAGGGCGCTCCCAACGGATTTAAAAAACTTGTAGTAAGGGAGCGACTTGGTAGTAGGTTCGTTTGTAATTTTATCACTTGAGTCTTTAAGAGGAGTCTTTAAGGGCTCCTGTGGGCTTACTTTAGCTGAGTTTATCAGTTGATATCCTTTTTTCGTAAGTTGTAAGTCATCAAATATTTGAGGGCATTTATTTGGTTTAGCCTGGGCAATGGAAAAACCAAAAGCCATCTCAAAATACCTGACATCAAAAAAAGTCTTTTGGATATCATAGATTCCTCCTAACTTTTTAGAGATGAAAGATCTGTTGCCTAACAACTAACGTTACTGCTGGTCCTGCCCATCTGAAATCAAAATTAGACCTGGCGGCACAAAGGGCTTTACACCTGTTTAAAGTTTTGACAGAGGCCAAGGGGAAGATAAACGATGGGGCGAAGGACTTTTACGTTCCAGCCGACGACAGATACTTAATTTTTATATGTTCATAAAATGAATGTGGATCAACAAGGGCGGATACACCCATGTGCTACCAGAGCTGCTAGCATCATCGGAAAAATTGCAGAGTGACGATCCGTCATTTCAAGAACAAGATAAAAGAGTAAAAGGTGTTCGCGTCACTCCCGTCAGAAATCCAATCATACCCAAAAAAGGATCATTAGGTTTTTATGTTCACTCCCAACGATATCAGACAAGTAAGAACCAACTGTGGCTCCAATAGAAATCGATGGAGAAAAAATTCCACCTGCGGCCCCCGACAAGTAACTTATAATCGAGCCAAGATACCGCAAAAAAACAATTGAAAAACTGGAGGTGTCGCGATTAAAAAGAAAGTCCGTCGTCAGCTCAATTCCTGTTCCACTGGCTCGATGATCCAAAACCAATGAGCGCGGCCATAATTACTCCACTCAGTAGAGTCACAAGGGCAAGACTTGAAAACTTTTGCAGGGCCAGCCTTCGGTTAAACAGCCACAGTTAAAACCTTTCCAAGGAGGCTCCAAGCAAACCCCGAAAGGGCTCCGGTGAGAATCACCGTTGGAAGAAATGA
>JAJTWR010000146.1:0-12682 GCA_021613335.1 Whitmania pigra
TTCAAATCAAAATCAAGTTCAGCCCCTGCTAAGTTTTATCTAAACTCAAGTCCTGCTCACACAAGAATACCCTATAACACATATATCTTTTGAAAGTGCTAATCCATAAAACTTGGAGATATTAAAAACTTCAAACAAAACCATATATCAATATTACATCCGAAAGTGTGTAAATCTTGTCAATTAGTTATGGGAAGGACTGTTTTAGACGAAGGATCTGTTTGGAATACTATGCCTTGTCATACACATGAAAGACGAATGGAAGTCTATCTTTATTTTAATATGGATGAAAATACAAGAGTTTTCCATTTAATGGGTCGCCCTGATGAAACCAGACACATAGTTATATCTAATGAACAAGTTGTTATATCTCCGTCTTGGTCTATCATGCAGCATCAGCTACAGCTCATATACTTTTATATGGGGAATGGCGGGTGAAAATCAAACATTTGAAGACATGCAAATGTTGATTTTAAAAACTTAAGATAAAGATATAAGTGTTTTATTAAAAAACTATTGTAAAAAAAAATAAAATGTATTAGTCTATTTAAATATTACATATTTTTGTAAAAGGAGATTCTAAAGTTTTAGAAAAATTTTATTTATTTTTTTGTATTTGTTATAGTTGCATTTTTGATATTTAGTTGCGGAAAAAATTCAATCTAATAAAGAAACTGTAATCAAAATAGCTTTCAATCAATCCGAATCACATCCGCAATATCAAGCTATTTACGAAATGGGTGAAAATTTAAAAGAGCAAACTAAGGGAGCGTATTCTATAGAAATACATCCAAATGCTTTACTTGGCGACCAAAGAGCTACAGTTGAGCTTGTACAAACAGGTGCTATACAAATGTCGGTTGTTGCAAACTCGCTTGTAGAAAACTTCAATAAAGATTTCGCTGTAATAGGCTACCTTATATTTATGACAGTGTAGAGCATCAAAGAAAAGTATTTACATCTGGTGTATTAAAAGAATTATTTGAAGTGCCAGACCAAGTGGGTTTGAAGTTCTCACAGCTTTTACGCTTGGCGCAAGGAGTGTTTATACCACAAAGCCTATAGAAAAACCCGAAGACTTGAAAGGTTTAAAATAAGAGTTATGCAATCGGATACTATGGTTAAAATGTTAAATTATATGGGTGGTGTAGGAAACTCCCAATGGCTCAAGGTGAGGTTTACACTGCTATACAACAAAAAGTATTAATGGTGCTGAAAACAATGAAATTACTTATGCCGACTTAAAACATTATGAGATCGCACCTATATATTCATACACAAAACATCTTATAATACCAGATCTTTTAATAGCAAACATAGATTTTTTATCTTCAATGTCTAAAGAACATAGAGAGATACTTGATAAACTTATAATAGAAACAACAATAAGAGAATTTGACTTATGTAATGAAGCTGTAGAACCTGCTAAAAAAATAGCTATGGAAAATGGAGCTAAGTTTGATGGAAGTAGACATAAGCCTTTCCAGTATAGCGTGCCATTTTGTTGAAGCCTCTGTTAAGAAGTTACATCATCTGACTTTACAAGAAAATTATATGATAATATTCGTGCATTAGCAAATATAAAATTTAGATAGTGTTTTACTATTGAACTGTAACTCTTATAAGATATTTTACATAAATTCAAAAAAATTCAAATGTTAGCTTTTATTTGTGTAAAATATAAATTTGAAGTTGTATTGTATTTTTGCTATAATAGTGTGCGTTCATATAAAAACAATTTCTAACATATATCAAGATTATTAATCTTTAATTTGGAGAGTTTATGATATACTTAAAAAAAGTTATGGACAAAATAATTGAACTTTTTTGTATTTCAATTATGTCAATTATTACTGTTCTCGTTACGTACCAAGTAATAACAAGATATTTCTTTAATAAACCAAGTGCTGTAAGTGAATCTTTATCACGTTATATGTTTATATGGCTTGTACTTTTCGGTAGTGCCTATGTTTTTGGAAAAAGAGAACATATGAATATTGTTTTCATAAAAGACGCTTTCCCTTTCAAACTAAAAATAGTAATTGAAATATTGTCGGAACTTGTAATAGCTTCTTTCGCAAGTTTAATTATGCTTTATGGAGGTTATAAAGGAGCTTTGCGTCAAATGATTCAAATAGATTCTGCTTTACCCATATCTATAGGTATCATATATTCGGCAATTCCAATAACAGCTATATTTATGATTTTTTATTCTGTATATAATCTATACGAACTCTTTAAAAAATTAAAAGAAGGAGTTAGTATATGAATACAGCTCTAACTGTTTCTATTGTTATGTTTTCTTTACTTTTTATAATGCTTGCTATGGGTACGCCAATAGCTATAAGTATAGGCGTCTCTTCTGTTGTACCAATGTTTCTTGTTCTGCCATTTAACGGAGTTATGACACATCTGCTCAAAGACTTTTTGTCGGTATAGATTCCTTTAGTCTTTTGGCAATACCGTTTTTTATATTAGCAGGTAATATTATGAATAACGGTGGAATAGCAATAAGGCTTGTAAATTGTGCTAAACTTTTCGCAGGAAGATTACCGGGGTCTTTAGCAGAAACAAATATAGTATCAAACATGCTTTTTGGCTCTATTAGTGGTTCTGGAGTGGCGGCGGCGGCAGCTATTGGTGGAGCTATGTCCTCTATAGAAGAAAAAGAAGGCTATGACAAAGCTTTTAGTGCTGCTGTAAATTTGCCTCTGCTCCAACAGGAATGCTAATACCGCCAAGTAATACTTTGATAGTATATTCAACTATAGCAGGCAGTGTATCAATATCTGCACTTTTTATGGCGGGATATTTGCCGGGAATACTTTGGGGACTTGCTGTAATGGTAATAACAGGATTTATGGCAAAAAAAACGAGGTTATGTCATAAAGCACAAATTCAGTTTTAAAGAAGGTGTAAAAAATATCATAGACGCTATACCCAGTCTACTGCTCATTGTTATAATAATAGTGGTATATTAAAAGGAGTCTTTACAGCAACTGAAGGTTCTGCTGTTGCGGTAGTGTATTCATTTATTTTATCTCTATATACAAATCTTTAAAATTAAAAGATATGCCAGACATTCTGCTTCGTTCTACAAAAATGACTGCTGTAGTTGTCTTTATGATAGGACTATCTTCTATAATGTCTTGGCTCATGGCTTTTACAAAAATACCTGATGTTATAGCATCTATTTTACTTTCAATATCTAGCAATAAAATAATTGTTCTTTTAATAATGAATTTGCTATTGATAGTAGTTGGAGCATTATGGATCCTGTTCCAGCCATATTGATATTTACTCCGATATTTTTACCTATATGTTCAGGTTTTGGAATGCATACTGTTCATTTTGGAATAATGATGTTATTAAATCTTTGTATAGGCACAATAAACACCGCCAGTTGGTCCAATTCTATTTACAGGTTGTAAAGTCGGAAATGTTACCATAGAAGAGGTCATCAAAACTCTCTTGCCGTTTTTTGCCACAACTGTGGTAATACTAATGCTTGTAACTTATTTACCATCTATTTCTATGGTTATACCTAATCTACTTGGTCTTATAAAGTAAAAAATGAAAAAAAATTATAATAAAAAAACTAAAATATAAAAATAAAGGAGATAACTTATGGTACTCGATTCTTTTAAACTAGATGGTAAAGTAGCAATAGTTACAGGTTGTAATACAGGTTTGGGTGAAGCTATGTGTGTGGCTTTGGCTGAGGCGGGAGCAGATATTTTTGGAGTTTATAACAGCTCCAGCGGTAAAACGAAAGAACTTGTAGAGGCAGTCGGTAGGAAATTTGTAGCCTACCAAGCTGATTTATCAAACACAAATGTAGTTGAAGGTATAGTAGAAAACGCCATAAAAAAATTATGGGCATATAGATATTTTAATAAACAATGCAGGAACTATAAGACGTGAAGATTCTATAAACTTTAGTGAGAAAGATTGGGACGATGTTATAAATATAAACTTAAAATCTTTATTCTTTTTAACAAAAAGAATGTGCTAAACATTTCATAAAACAAAATAGTGGAAAAGTTATAAATATAGCATCTATGCTTTCTTATCAAGGCGGAATACGTGTACCTTCTTACACGGCATCAAAAAGTGCGGTAAAAGGTATTACTATGACACTTGCAAATGAATGGGCAAAATGGTATAAATGTAACTCTATTGCCCCGGGTTATATGGCAACAGATAATACAAAGGCTATCCGTTCTGATGAAGCGCGTAATAAAAGTATACTTGAACGTATTCCAAACGGAAGATGGGGAGAAAGTAATGATATGAAAGGTGCTGTTGTGTTTTTAGCATCGAAAGCATCTGATTATGTTAATGGTTTTACTTTAGCAGTAGATGGAGGATGGCTTGGAAGGTAATATTTTTTTTAATTTTAATTAGGAGTTTCTAAAAATGGAAATGTATTAGATTTAATATCAAAAGTAGGAGTTGTTCCTGTTATAAAACTGGATAGCCCTGATAATGCCATCGCTTTAGTTGATTCGCTTGCTAAAGGTGGAATTCCAATAGCGGAAATTACTTTTAGAACAGACGCTGCTTATGAAAGTATAAAAAAAGTAAGCAGTCAAAGACCTGGCATATTAGTCGGAGCAGGAACTGTAATAAAAAAAGAGCAAGTGGATAAAGCAATAGAGGCAGGAGCTAAGTTTATAGTAAGCCCCGGTTTTAACCCTAAAATAGTTTCGTATTGTATTGATAAGAAAATTACAATAACACCAGGTTGCACAACACCTCAGAAATAAGCAAGCTATTGAATTTGGACTTCAAGTAATTAAGTTTTTTTCCATCTGAGCAAAGCGGCGACTTGAAAAAATAAAAGCATTAAGTGGACCATATACCAATATTAAATTTATTCCGACAGGCGGAATAGATTTAAAAACATAGCAGCATACACTCAAAATGAAAAAGTCGTAGCTTGCGGCGGTACTTTTATGGTTAAAGACGATTTTATTAAAAATGGTGAATTTGATAAAATTACAGAGCTTTCCAAAACATCTATAAAAACAATGCTTGATTTTTCTCTGGCTCATATCGGTATTAATTCAAATAATGAAGAAGAAGCGAAAACAGTAGTAAATACATTCTCGTCAATATTCTCATTGCCTATCAAAGACGGCAGAAGTTCTGCTTTTGCAGGCCACAATTGTTGAAGTTATGAAGTCAAATGGTTATGGTAAAAATGGACACATCGCAATATCTACAACAAGTGTAATAAAAGCCAAGCATCATTTAGAGAGTATCGGCATTAAGTTTAACGAAGAAAGTATCAAAAAAGATGCTCAGGAAAATATAACTGCCAATTTATTTAAAAGAAGAGATTGCAGGTTTCGCTGTTCATTTAGTAAAAAAATAATAATAAACTTAAATTAACTATATAATAATTTTAAAACAAGGAGCTTCTATTTATGTCAACAGTTATACAATTTGGAGAGATCATGCTTCGTTTGGCGCCTAATGGTTATTTACGTTTTAATCAAGTAGATAATTTTCAAGCGACCTACGGAGGTGGAGAGGCTAATGTTGCAGTATCACTTTGCAATTTCGGAGTAGATTCAGCTTTTATTACAAAGCTTCCGAAACACGAAATAGGAGGAGCTGCCATAAACGATTTAAGACGCTATGGCGTAGATACATCAAACATTGCAAGAGGAGGAGCCCGTATTGGAATTTATTTTTAGAAAAAGGGGCGAGTCAAAGAGCATCAAAAGTAATTTATGACAGAGCAGGTTCATCTATTGCAACAGCCTGCGTAGAAGATTTTGATTTTTTGAAAAAATTTTTAAAAATGCAAAATGGTTTCACTTCACAGGGATTACTCCTGCACTTGGTACAAATGTTGCCGACATTTGTATGGCAGCATTAAAAAAAGCAAAAGAAAACAATGTTACAGTAAGCTGTGATTTAACTTCAGAAAAAATCTATGGACCAGTGAAGAGGCTGGAAAAACGATGGCTACATTTATTGCCTTATGTAGATGTATGTATCGCAAACGAAGAAGACGCAGAAAAAGTTTTTGGAGTAAAAGCAAAAAATACAGACGTTTCAAGTGGTTCACTTTCATACGAAGGGTATAAAGATGTTGCTAAGCAATTGGTGGAAAAGTTTAATTTCAAAAAAAGTTGCTATAACACTACGTGGCTCTATATCGGCAAGTGATAATAAATGGGCAGCTCTTATTTATGACGGTAAAGAATATATATTTTCAAAAGAATATTTAGTTCATATAGTTGATAGAGTTGGTGGAGGAGATAGTTTGCGGCTGGTTTAATTTACTCGCTCATTAAAAATTTTAATTTAAAAGATTCCATAGAGTTTGCAACAGCGGCTAGTTTTTTGAAGCACTCTATAGAAGGAGATTATAACAGAGTTACTGTGGACGAAGTTTTAGCTTTATCTACAGGTGATGGTCGGGACGTGTACAGAGATAGTTTTTATTTATGTACTATAAATAAAAAATTGTATAAAATTTAATAAGTGTGGTGTATTTTAAATTTTCAGAAATACATCACATTTATTGTTTTATAATGCTAAACTTTTCTTTTATAGTATCTATTAAAATATCAGGAACAAGTCCCTCAAGAGAGCCCCCAAAACGAACTATCTTTTATTAAAGAAGAACTGATATATGCATAACCTTCCGCTGTGTGAAGAAATACTGTCTCCATCTCGGGATATAATATTTTATTCATTCTGGACATTTTTGATTCATGTAAAAGATCTTCGGTATCTCTTATACACGGGCTAGTATTTTTATTTCTTTCTCTTTCATAAACTCAGTAACAAGCCCTTCAAAAGCTACAACATATATACTGCTTTTTTCTCCGACCACACTCTCTATCATTTTCTTTCTCTCTTCAAGAGTAAACACAGGTTTTTTATCGAGATTTACAGCAACAGCTATATAAACATCATCAAACAGGTCAGTAAGCCTGTATAATATATCTTTATGCCCTAAAGTAAATGGGTCAAACGTACCAGGGAATATAACACTTCGCTTTTTCATAAGTATGATATACTAATATATTATTTATTTTTTGCAAGTAATAGGATGTTACAGACACGGATGTCAAAAGTTTTTGTGAACGCAATACGGTCAGTTTTGAGATAAATATATTTTTAGTCTATCGTAAGTTATAAAGCTACAGAAAACTTTTAGAGTTAATAATATGTAAAAAAATCCGCCTAAATAACGCTCTCTTTATAGAGAAAGTATTTAAGCGGAACAATAAAGAATATCATAATATTTATTATTATAATATTTTATTTATGGAGTAACATCTTTTGAATAATCTATTCCTTCTATGTCAAAACCATGCATATTCATATAGTCTTTTCTAAACATTGAAATGTCTGCCAAAGTTTTCAGAGTGTCTTTATTTATTTTTTTCCAAGCCTCTGAAACTTCTTTTTGTATATCTTCACGCATTTCCCAATCGTCAAGGCGTATTCTGTTTTCACTATCTACAGGTACTTTGCCTTCTTTGTTATATAGCTTTTCTTCCAAAAGTCTGTATGCCTGCTCAATACATCCCTCGTGAAGGCCTTTCTCTTTCATAATTCTAAATAATATTCCACATACAAAGGTATTGTAGGAATAACAGATGACGCTCTTGTTACTACTGCTTTATTTACAGAAACATAAGCGTGTCCATATAACTGATGTATTCATTAAATTATCAAGATTTTTTGCTGTCTCCTCAAGATGGTCTTTAGCTTTTCCTATTGTACCATCTCTGTATACACCTTTTGTCATTTCTGGACCTATATAAGAATAAGCAATGTTTATACAATTTTCAGACAACAATCCGCTTTTTAAAAGAGCCTCTGTCCAAAGCTTCCAGTCTTCTCCGCCCATAACTTTTACAGTAGATTTTATCTCTTCATCATTTGCAGGCTGAACTGTAACCTCACTTAACTCTTCTGTCATAAAATCAACGCCAAGTCCTTGAAAAGTTTTTCCTATAGGTTTTAATGCTGAACGATATAATACATTATCTTTTTCATCCATTCTGACAGGGCTCGCTAAACTGTATATTACTATATCTATTTTGCCATTAAAAAGTTTTTTTGCTTCATTTATAACCGTCTCTTTTGAAGCGTTTAAAAATGCATCAATATTTAATGTAACTTCTTTTAAACCATCTTTTTCTGCAATCTCACTAAAAGCCTTGTTATTATACCAGCCGGGAGTTGCCGACCTTTTTTCACTGGCTTCTTTTTCATAAGATACTCCAAGTGTGGTTGCATTATTTGAAAACGCTATTGCTATACGACTTGCAAGTCCATATCCACCAGAACAACCTATTATAAGAGCGTTTTTTATTTTTAGCATTTTGGATTTTGATTTTATATAATTTATCTGTTTTAAAACCTCTTTATAACAGCCATCAGGATGAGCCGTTGTACATATTCCGTTTAATACTTTTGATTGAATAATCATTTTTACCTCTTTATTTAATTATATATAAAAACTTTACTATATAATTGTTTTTTTTTCAATTGTTTTTTTATCTTAATTTTATACGTATGTGTACAGAGTAATGAAATACCACAATTTGTAAAACTAAAAAATCGTCTAATATGTCTTGCTACAAAACAACAATCACCGATTTATTGCTTGACATTTTTATGTGTATGTTATCATTGCATTCCCGTTACTTAGTAAAATAAATTTGGAATTAATAAAAAGGTGAATTTTGTTATGAATAAAAATTATGACTGAAAACTTTAAACAGTACCAAAGTAATTTCTCAAAAAGAGATAAAACAGAAATGGACTGTTATAGATGCTAAGGGAGTGCCCCTTGGAAGACTTGCTAGCCGTATTGCTTATATACTTAAAGGCAAACACAAAACTGATATGCTTATAATCTAGATAATGGTGATTATGTAATAGTTATAAATGCTAAAGACATAGTTCTTACAGGCAATAAAAAGAAAGCAAAAATGCATTACAGACATACAGGATATCCTGGTGGAATAAAAAAGTGTAAGTTATGGTGAGCTTCTAGAAAAAGAAACCGGACAGAATGGTTTACTATCTACTGTAAAAGGTATGCTTTCTCATTCTCCTCTTGGAAGAGACCATATAAAAAAGCTTAAAGTATACGCAGGAAGTGGAGCATCCGCATAAAGCAAACAATCCTGAAGCTATAAGCGTAAATAAATAAAGGGTATAAATAAATGTCTACTAAACAATTAAATATTTTTACCGGTAAAAGAAAAACAGCGAATGCCAGAGTTCGTATAAAGCCAGGTAGTGGAAGCATTCTCGTAAATGGAAAAAAAACTATAACGAATATTTTGCCGGAAGGACAAAACACTTATAAATGTAGTTGAAGCTGCACTTAAGGTTACAGGTAATTTAGGTAAATATGATATTTTGGTCAATGTATTTGGCGGAGGAGTAAGTGCTCAAGCAGATGCCATAAGACCATGGTATTTCTAAAGCTCTTTTGCTTGAAAGCGATGACTATAAAGCAGCTTTAAAAAGAAACGGTTTCTTAACAAGAGATCCCCGTGTTGTAGAAAGAAAGAAATATGGAAGAGCAGGTGCAAGAAGACGCTTCCAATTTTCAAAACGTTAATATTTATTATTTTATCGTAAAACTAAAATATATAAGGCCTGCGTTAAATTATTTAATGCAGCCTTTTTGATTTTATGAGATATTTTTTAAAAACTGTGTAAGGAGATAATTGTGAATGCTAAAAATTAAAAAAGTATAAAGAAATACTCTTTGCTGAAAAACCCAAAAAACACTTGATGAGCTTTTAAGCGGTAATGAAATTTATGACTCTCTAAAGCAAGAAGCACACGGCGATGTTGTTGATATTGCCTTTCAAGCGTATGAAAAACAGCTTCTTATAGGATTTTCTCAAAAAGAAAAAGATAAACTCGAAATGCTTAATGCTGCTTTAAAAAGAATAGAAGCAGGTACCTATGGTGAATGCATAGATTGTAAAATCGAAATTTCAGAAGAAAGATTAAATGCAATTCCTTATGCTTTAAGGTGCGTTAGTTGTATGTCTAAATTCGAAGATAAAAAACGCCGCGAAAAGATGTAGTGTGTATTTAAAAATAGTTTTTAATTTACCGTTAGATAAAGCTTTTACCTATTTAAAACCTAAAGAGATTGAAGAGTCTCTTGTGGGGTGTCGTGTTCAGCTCCTATAAAAGGACGAGGCTATAAAGGGTGTTGTTAAAGAGACTACTACATTAGACGGAGACTTCACCCCGCTAAATATAAAATCAAGAATTGATAATGAACCTGTTTGTGGTGAAATAGAATTTGAAATAGCGAAATGGATGAGTAATTATTATCACGCTTCATTTGGGGAGTGTCTTTTGCATGTATTCCTGCAGGAACTCCCGCAAAAACAGAGAAAAAGTAAAGCCGATTTCTATAAAACAAAAACCATATTTGGAATTAAACAGTGAGCAAGAAAGCGTACTAAAAACTATAAAAAAAAAATATTGATGAAAAGAGTATAAATCATTTTTATTAAATGGTGTTACAGGAAGTGGGAAAACAGAAATATATCTTCAAGCCATAAAATATGTTGTAGAACTGGGCAAGCAGGCTATAGTAATACTACTGAAATATCACTAACACCTCAAACATAAAACTCTTTGCCGAACGCTTTGAAGGTAAAATTGCTATATTGCACAGTAAGTATCTCCAAATCAAAAATACCGCTATTGGCAGATGATAATAAAAGGCCAGATAAAAATAGTTGTGGGAGCCAGAAGTGCTATATTTTTCTCCCACTAAAAATTTAGGCATTATTGTTATTGATGAAGAGCATGAAGCAACATATAAATCAAACGACACTCCGAGATACCATGCAAGACAAATAGCTTTTTTCAGAGCAGAGAAAAAAAACTCAACATTAATACTCGGAAGTGCTACTCCATCTGTGGAAAGTTTTTATTATGCAAAAAACAACAAAAGCAATATTTCTCTTCTAAGTCTGACACAAAAGGGCAGCTGCTATCCATATGCCTGAAGTTACTGTTATAGATATGAAAAAAGCAAAACGTTCAAATATTTTAATATGATGAGCGAGGATTTAATTTTAGAGATAAATAAAACACTTGATAAAAAAGAACAAGTATTATTATTTTTAAATAGAAAAGGTTATTCTCCTGTAGTAAGTTGCTCTCATTGCGGATATGTTTTGGAATGCCCTAATTGCTCTGTTACTTTAACATATCATAAAAAGAAAAATGTTATTATGTGCCATTACTGCGGATATACACAGTTTGTAAAGGTAAATGCGATAAATGTAATATTGGAATAATGGAACAGAGTGGGTAGCGGTACAGAAAAAGTAGAAGAAAATATAAAAATTTTATTTCAAGACAAAGTAATACAACGTGTAGACCAAGAAAGTATGAATACAGTAAAAAGCTATGAGAATATTTTCAAATCATTCGAAAAGGTGAGATAGATATTTTAATAGGCACTCAAATGATAGCAAAAGGATTGGTTTTCGAATGTAACTTAGTCGGTGTTATTTTGGCAGATACATCACTTCATATTCCTGATTTTAGGAGTGCTGAGAGAACTTTTAATATTCTCACACAAGTGGCAGGAAGAAGCGGACGTGGAGATAAAAAAGGCAGAGTTATTATACAAAACATACTCACCAAATCACTATGACTATAGAGTGTGCTAAAAACCATGACTATATTGATTTTTATGAACAGGAAATAGCAAAACGTGAAGCATTAAGATACCCTCCGTTTTTCAAGACTTACACGAATAGTAGTGAGAGGTGAAGACGAACGTTCGGTAGAAATTAGATGCTTTAAACATTTCAGATTTAGCATCGGTTATGCTATATACATCTAATAATTCTATAGAAGTTTTAGGAGCACAGCTCCGTGCGTTATGAGTAAATTAAAAAAATACTACAGATGGAATATTTTAATAAAATCTCAAAATCACAAAATGCTTAAAGCGTTTTTTGATACACTAAAAAAGTCTTTTACAGCAAAAAGGGAAATTACATTGAAATAGATATTGACCCGATAAATATGATTTAAATATCTTAAAACCATTTCTCATCGCATTTTTTATTCTTGCTATAACTTCTCTTTGACCTACAGGTTTTTGATATAGTCGGAAGCTCCGCCTTCAGACCGCGAAAAACATCCTCTTCATCGTCTTGTCTTGTTATGAAAAGAACAATAACAGATTTTAATGTTATGTCTGATTTTATCTTTTCAAATATATCAAATCCGATTTTTTTACCGTCAAACAAAGAGTCCATAATTATTATATCAGGCTCGAAGTTTAATAGCTCTTTAACAGGATTTTCAATATCGGATACAACATAGACTGTGTATATATCGCTAAGCCATTTTTGATAATCTTCAGCAGTTTTTTTTATTTTGCTCAATTATTGCTAATTTGTATTTAGATTTTCTGCGTTTTAGCTTCATACGGTTACTTCTGTTATGAAAAGCTAAAAATTTCTTTAAATTCCCCATACCTTATTGTGTATCTTCCGCTCGGTGTAACTTGAGTAGGAAGATTGTAGTGGCGTACCCAAAATAATTTATGGTAGTACGTGATACATAAGTATCTTCGAAATCTATAGTCGATAGTATCTTCGTCATCATATTTTTTACTTCTTGATTTTTCTCTTGC
>JAJTWR010000148.1:0-12665 GCA_021613335.1 Whitmania pigra
TTTCCTAATGGCAAGTATGCAGCTAAAGCCGCACAAAATATAATCCTCGCCATAGGTAAAGCATTGCCTAAGGATTCTGATATTATCGTCAAGGTGGGTAGCTCAATTACACCGGTTTGCCATGGACCCTGCCGTCGAAAAGTTTATCAAGTACGGAACGGAGTATTCAGAAGTTTCCCAACTCTGACAAAGATGCAGAGATTCGGTTTAGAATTGGTCGACTCTACTATCAAACAAATAATTTTTGGGCCTGCGGAAAAGTTTTTTAAAGAAATTATCTCCCGCCATGGAAAGTCAAAATACTCAGAGTATTCTGCAAACCTATTGTTAGATATTTACAATCTCAGAAAAGATTACGAGGGGCTTGAACAAGTAGGAACGGACTTTTGGCCAACGACTCCATCTTTCTACGAAGGCTGGCGTTGAGATTCGAAACGTTATCGAACAAGCAAGCTTCAAAAAAAGCCCAGGACATGGAAGCAGAGAAAAAATACTTAGAAGCTGCAACCCACTATCAAAGCTTTGCTGTTCAAAAACCCTCAGTCTGATTTGTATGGAGCTGCGGTTTTTAATGCAGGTGTGGATTTTTGAGAGAGCTGGAAGTATTTCTGAAGCCATGGCGAACTACAACGGGGCTAAGTTCGACGAATAAGAGTTACTGATAAATTTAGCTTCAGGCCAAAAAACTTTTAGCAAAGCTGTATCAAGAGTCAGCGCAGTTCAGAGAGTCTATTAAACGGTATAAACAAATTTTGGCCGAGGATGCAAAAGATCCACTTCGAAATAACTACATGAATAACATTGCAGTGATGAGCCAGGCCCTTGGCGAAACAAGGGATGCAGTTGAGTACTATAAAAAATTCATCGCCAGCAGTAAAAACCAAAGTGACGTGGCTGAGGCCATTTTTTCTGTAGCTCAGCTTGAAAGAAAGTCAGCAAATACAGGCGCTGCCATCTATCAGTACAAGCAGTATATTGAAGCCCTAAGAATCAGCTTGATAAAAAAATTGATCTAATTACGGATCTATTCTTTAGGTAAAAGTCTTGGGCGAAATAAAGACCCCAACGAAGCCAGGGATAATCTTTTCAGCCTAGAAAAAAGAAATATTGGTTCAGCAAAATTAGCGTTGAACTCCTACTTGGCAAAAATAAAATTTGATGATGCCAAAAAAACCTACCAGCGGTTGAAAAGTACGACCATTCCTGCAGAATCCTAAAAAGCAGAAAAAAGCAGTAGACCGGATGCTTGAGGACATTACCACCCTTAACGTCAGCTAACGGAGGTTATTAAGTATGACTCCGCAGAAGAAATTGTTGGATCGCTTAACTTTTAGGCATGGCCAACGACTACATCGAAGAAGTTTGATTAACACACCAGCTCCGAAGAACTTAAAAAACGAACAACTGAAGGTCTATCAAGAGGGCGTTCAAAAAATTGCTGACCCTTCCTTTGCAAAATCAAGGATAGTTTGCTTTGGCAGTGGAGAGAGCCAGTGAGCTTGATACCTACAACGAGGCCTACTTTGAGGCCGCAATCTAAAATGGCGCAGATCAACCCAGCAAAGTACAAAGACCGTCCTGAGTTTGTTCAACCAACTCGGCTGATAGATTGGATGAGTCAAACAAGTCCGGCCCGGCTCAGCTGTTTGAAAATATTAAAACCAAAAAGATGCAGAAATCGTGAGTGCGGCAACAGCCCTAACGGTGTCGGACTCAAGGATGTTCAAGCCATCAATGCTCTAGCCCTTGTGAGTTACAAGCAGGGTAAGAATGACATCGCCCTCTACTTGTTGAGTAAGGCAACTGGACTTGAGTCAAACAATTCATCGCTTCAAAAATAATTTGGAGTGATTAATTTGGCTCTAAAAAATCAGAGAGAGGGATTAACGGCCCTTCGAAAGTCCCTGGAGCTCAACACCAACAGTTCCATTGCTGCGGCCAATTTGGGTGCTATTTATACTTCGGTTAAGGATTATTCCCAAGCCATTATTGCTTTTGAAATGGCTCTTAAAACATTGTCTAACGATACAAAGTACTAAGTAATTACGTTGTAGCACTCATTGCCACAACAATTAAGTAAAGCTGGGGAAGTTTATCGAAAAAATTGAAAAGTTAGGTGGTTTTGAAAATAAGGATATTTTGGCAAATTTATGCCAATTTACCTCTTGAAAGATCAAAAAAGAAACAGTGATGGACTTGAGTGTTATTGGTAAGCTGAAGCTGCTTGGTATTCCACAATGGTCGCGTCCAGTTTTAAAAGAGCTAGAAAGCCAAGCTAAAAGCGGTTTAAAATAGGAGAGAGTATTTATGAATAAAAAAAACTTAGCAAAGTTTTTTACTTTTTTAGTTTTAGCACTACTTCTGGCGGCAAGTCAGGATTTAATGTCGCAGCCTGCGGAGTTAAAAAAAATTCCCTTAGATAAATCAGGTAAAGTCATGACGAAGGACAGAGTTCAAACGCTGACTTCGAGGGATGAACTGGTTGAGGGAAGCGCGCAGAAACCAGAAACTGTTTTATCTTTTTCAAAAAAGAAACTTTAACTACAAGCGATTAATCCAAATTAAGAGAAAATTTTTTACCTGAAATGGGAAGAACCGCAGAGGGAGTTCAGCGACTTCGGGGTGGTAATTGAGTAAAGAAAAATTCTGGCCTTCCAGTCATCATTCGAGTTTTAATAAGGATCAAGCTGTTCAGGTAAAACAGTTTGTGAATAAAGATCAATTGTGTTTGGTCACCAGGCCGAAGTGGATGTGGATCTTGGTTCAACCCAGGTTTCTCCCATCCATTGTTGATAGAAAAACGGGGCGATAGTTATTTTCTGTGTGATTTGGGCTCATCGGGCGGCACCTTCAGAAATGGTCAGTCTATTTTGATGAGCCCATTAAATCTGGAGATCAGTTTAATGTAGGACCATTTCGTATATTATTTTTTCTAGGCTCTCCTCGGCCAGCCACAGCTCCCTCGCCACTGGAGCCTGCTCCAGTGCCGGCAAAGTCGGAACCTGTAAAGCCGCGCGCCGAGAAGCAGTTCCATGAAAAGAAAACAAGCGACAACAAACACCCCTTAAAAGTCAGCGAAGTGTAAAAACTTTTGCGCCTCCTGGGGCCATTAAAGATTTAAAAAATATATTCAGCCGGCAGCGGAACCTTTGTTGAGGTTTTAGTGAGCTGGGGCGATCGCATTCTACACACCCATCAATTTATTCCTGTGGGCCAGAAAAAAAACTTGGTGTCGATATTTTTGTGCCATCCAAATCCTATCCGTCGGACTGGGTATTTTTAGATTTTACATCCCAGCGGCCGGTGGTGAATTTATCCGGCGCCATGACGGCAGAAGTATCTAGGGGGCAAGAATCCGTCGCTGTTAAAGAGAGAAACTTACGTTCTAGGGCAGAAAGAAGTTCTCTTTGTCGATTTAGGCGGCGGAGTTAAAGTGATGGTTCGCTTTTGCCCAGCCCCCCTGCTATGCCCGTTTGCCTCACCATTATTAGTTTCCTCCTCGGAGATCACTGGGAATTTTAATTGGTATTCTTGTTGCCATCGTGACAAGTCTTTTAGTGACGGTGTCTGAAATAAATAAACCCGAAGAAAAAAAACCCGACGAGCAGAGAGTGGTTTGAAATCGTTTTTTAACGACATACCAAAAACACCTCCGCCTCCAACCCCGCCTCCTCCTCCCAGCCGCCTGTGGTGAAGGAAGTTAAACCGCCACCTCCAGTAAAGCCTCCTAAAAAAGTTGAAATTACTGAGAAGGCTCAGGAAACAAAACAAAAGGGCGGAGGTAAAGAGGCAAAGCCCGCGGTGTCTCAGCAGGCAGAAAAAGCTGGGCAGGCCACCGATTTAAAACCAAAGGATAAAAAATTAACTAAAAAAATGTTCACCTCTACCAAAAGTGGCGGGCAGGTAAGACGGGTAAAACCGCTGGGGCCAACGCCCAAAGTAGTGATCCAGATCCGACAAACTCAGGACTTCTCAGTGCCTTTGGATCTGGAGGCGCTCGAAGCAACTTGATAAAGCCTACAGTGGATCTGGTGAAGTTATTGGTACAGGCGAAAAAGCCACTGGGACCGCAGGCTTAATAAAGATCAAGCCGGCGACGATTTAGGAAGTCGGTTTAAAGACACAGGAAGCGGCGGTAAAAGGAACGGCCACTCAGGGAATTGCGGGACTTAAAACCAAGGGCCGAGGATCAGGTCAAAGCAGTTACGGCGCTGGAGATGGCTTTGGAAGTAAAGATCAGGTGGCCATCGACGCTGGGGGATCGGATGAAGAATTTTTTGGAGCCATCGATAAAGAGGCGGTCGACGGGCAATTCGAGCAAACCTCAACGCCTTTAAAACCTGCTACAACAGGGAGTATCAAAAGGATTCCACTTTAGAGGGCAAGTTTTCTGGTGAAGTTTGAAATTCCACGAGGGCGGCGTTGCTAAAATGTTCGAATACTAAAAGATCGCTCCACCATCAACAACCGAGCAGTGGAGGAGTGCGTGCGATGAGAATCAGTGAGGTGCAGTTTCCAGATATTCCTGCGGGCACCATCGGTGAAACCACCTATCCGTTTCAGTTTAGAAGGCAGGACTAGTGTTAAGAAATAAAAGCGAGTACGCTGATATCAATATGAATTTAGGATTTAAAATTTTACACGTAGAGGAGGATCTGGGAACAGACCGTAAACTTAGAAAATGTGAACTTTTTTGTGAGAGCTTTTAATGAGGGTGGATACGTCATGTATGTCATTCTCATTATTGGCTGTCTTGACGGTGCTTTTAGTTTTTGAAAGATTTGTGGCACTCAAATCACTTCGCATTAACAAGAAAGATTGCCGATCAAGTTTATCGAATGATCGTGAGTGGTGATTTAAGACAGGCCATCTCTTTTTGTGATTCAAGACCAGCGCCGCTTTCAAACACGGTTAAATCTGGTTTGATTCAAGCGCTTAATAAAAAGACCTGACGAAGAAGTACGGTAGCCATGGATGCGGCGGTTCTTCGAGAGCTTCCTCGCTTGAAGGCTGGACGCCGTTTTTAGCGGTATTTGGAAACATCGCCGTTCTTGCGGGTCTTCTAGGAACCATCATTGGTATGATTGGCTCCTTCCGCGCGGTTTCTAAAGCAGATCCTGCAACTAAGCGCAGCTTCTTTTGAAGGTATTTCCCACGCTCTAAACTGTACGGGTTTTGGTTTGATGACTGCCATTATCGCCATTGTGTTTTATGGTCTTTTTCAGCACACCATTCAGAAACTGAAAACGAAATGATTGAAACCAGCATGTCGATTTTAAATTTAGTGGCGTCTAATAGAAAAAGATGAGGGACTAAATGGCTCATATTGAAAGTGGTGGGAACGGTCGATCAGCAAACTTCGAACTCAATTTAGTTCTTTATTGATTGATGTCAGTTTTGATCACCTTTCTTTTAATTTCAGCGGTGTGGAGTCAGGTCTCCATGAATTCAGCTTGGAACTTCTTTTGCCTCGCCAAAAGATCCCGAGCAGGAGACCACCTACGTGCCCCTCCACTGGAGGATCTGGTTTAAAAGTCGAGGTGAGACCCCTTTCTGGTTACGTTTTATTTTTTGGAAAAGATAAAAAAATATTCCAATGGTTAACAACAAGTACGACAACGTAGCCCTACTTGGCCTTTTAAATAATATTAAAAAACAATACCCACAAAAAAGGTGGAGTCAAACTGGCCGTGGCCGATAATATTGCCTACGAGGTTGTTTTGGTTTGATGGACACAAGTTTGAAAGCTGGGTTCTCACCAGAGCTGCTGACAGGAGGGCCTAACTAATGCCCATTAAAGCTCCAGCACTCCGTTTAGAAGACACCGCCTGCTCAATAAAAAACGAAGTAAGAGAGGCGTCACCGCCGTGCTTTCTCTGACGGCCATGGTGGATATGTTTACGGTGCTTGTGATTTTTTTACTTCAAAATTACAACACCACCGGCGAAATTAATTTTCATCCCCAAAGAAGTTGTTTTGCCAAAGGCCAGTCGAACCAATGAGCTTAAACCGTCACTAGTTGTGACTGTTTCGAGTAAAGAAGTTTTGATCGATCAAGAGAGGGTGGCGACTTTTCAAGAAGTGCAGGCCTCCAAAGAGTGGGTGATACCGCGCAGCAGAGACAGAGCCCGGGAGTTTTTAAAAAGGCCAAGCAGGATCAAGAATCTAAAAATTAACAAAAAAAAATTATTAATGCCGTCAATAAACCCTTAGGTAAAGAAGACGAAGCCAAAAATGCATGGAGAAAAGTAACTCTCCAGGCCGATAAAACATTGATTTTTTTAACACTTAAAAAAGTGATGTACCTTATTCATGAAGCTGGCGGTGGACCGATTAACTTGCAGTTTCAAAGATATAGAGAAAAAAAATGAATGAAGTCAAAAATACGGACCCTGTTAAGGTTCAAAGAAGTCGTTCTCTTTTTTAGTCGCCTTTAGTTTATTTCAATACGCCCTATTCTTTAGTTCCTATTGTTTCAAAGACAGCGAAGAAGAAAATTACAAAAAAAATTCACCGAGGAGCGTCCTCTAGAAGTTCCCGAGCAGAGCTTAAGTAAGGTTCATCTAGCAGAAATTGAAACCAAGGGTAGTAACTACTGGGAGCTTTTTGCCGATAGCGCCAATAGCGATGCCCAGGGCCGCTGGCTTTTAAATCAAGTGAAAATTAATTTTTACTCAAAAGGAGTAAAAAACTTTTTCGTCAGTTTCTAAAACAGGAATAGTAGACGGCAACTCTAAAAATATTATTTAGATGACGGCGCCACGGTGACGAGCACCAGTGGCTACGTTCTAGATGTCAAATCGGCCAACTACACCAACGGAAGCAATCTAATTAAAAGCAAAGAGCCTGTGAAAATGAAAAAGCTAAAGCAGTTAGATGGTAATCAAATGACGTTGACAGGCCAGGGCTTCTCCGCCGATTTAGACACCCAGAGATAGTTATTCCCATGGATGTTAAAATGGACGGCTATATCAAAAATCAAAAAATTTTTCTGACTTCAGATCAGGCCTTTTTTTCTAACGACAAGGGAGAGGGCGAGTTTGTTGGCAACGTGGAGCTAAAAATCAAGACTACAATATCAATTCAGCGACGGCTAAGTTTGTGTTTGAGAAAAAATTAAATGAAGTGTCATCTTTGGTCTTCAATGACAATGTGCAAATAATTTCAGGATCGAAAAAAGCAACAAGTCGAGAACTTACAGTGGACTTTCTTCATGATACACTTACCCTACTGGCTCTCCGGTGATTACAGAGGGGGATAGTTTAACTCGGGACAAAAAATTGTGCTCATGGATCGAGGTCAAAAGATCCGAGTTGAAAAAGTCGACGTGATTGGTGGAACTAACGTTGGAGATATTCTCAAAGGAAAAAAATGAGCCATCTACTTCAAATTAAAAATATTTCAAAATCATTAAAAAAAGAGCCGTGGTTAAAAATGTCTCCTTCGAGGTCCTTCGGGAAAGGTCGTGGGACTTTTGGGCCCCAACGGTGCCGGCAAAACCACATCGTTTTACATGGTGGTGGGTCTTGTTCAGCCCGATGCGGGGCTGGTGTCTTTAGATGGATTAGATTTAACCTTAGACCCAATTTATCTGCGGGCTTAAAAAGGGCATTTCCTACTTGGCCCAGGAGCCAAGTATCTTTCGCCGGCTAACGGTGGAAGAGAATTTATGGTTCCACTAGAAATTAGTAAATCCCCGTCCAAGAACGAAACGCTAGGCTTGAAGAACTTTTGGAGAGCTTTCATCTGTCCCATATTAGATACTCCTATGGGTTATTCACTCTCTGGGGGGTGAGCGGCGGCGAACAGAAATTGCACGGGCGCTTGCCTCTTCTCCCTATTTTATTTTGCTAGATGAGCCCTTTGCCGGGGTGGACCCCATTGCGGTGGCTGACATTCAGTCCATTATTCAAAAACTACGGGACGAAGGTATGGGAATTCTTATAACGGATCACAATGTTCGCGAAACTTTAAGGGTTTGCGACTATGCCTATATACTTAAGATGGAGAGATCCAGGTCGGGGGCAGTCCAGATGAAATTTGCCGCCTCCGCCGTGGCTAGAAAATTTTATTTAGGAGAAAATTTTAACATATAGATTTGCTCTAAAAATGTCGAAGAAGACTCAGTAGAAGAGACCGCAGAATACAAGGAATGTGTAAATGGCTTAAAGCAGAATCTTAATCTGAGTCAGAGTTTAGTTATCACGCCACAGCTTCAGCAGGCGATTAAACTACTGCAAATGTCGAGGCTTGAGCTGGAGTCTCAAGTTCGACAAGAGCTTGAGGAAAATCCACTTTTAGAAGAGGCCGAGGCCCTTCGCGAAGAGGACATTGAGCAGCTCAAAACCGCCGAAAAAGAACTCAACTCGGCAACGGAGCTTGGCCTTGGCAGTCAGGATCAAGATCCCCAGCGCCAGGATGAGTTTGAGTGGGGATTCTTACTTAGAAAATCAGCAATCTAAAAATTTTAAAGACGCCCCAGGGCTCTGTTCAGATTTCAGATCTTGAAAATACGGTGTCAGTAACCGAGTCTCTTCAGCACCACCTCAGCTGGCAGGTGCGCATGAATCAATTTAGTGACAAGAGGCCATGCAGCTGAGGCCATCATTGATCAAATTAATGACGATGGGTATTTGTCCCAAAGTTTAGAAGATATTTCGGCGAACGAAAATATTCCCCTAGAAGATCTTCAGGATGCCCTCGGGTTAATTCATGAATTTGAACCACCGGGAGTTGGCGCTAGGGACTTAAAAGAATGTCTGCTCATTCAGGCGAAGCTTCGGGTGAGGACCACTAAAGACGTGGTTTACATGATTGAAAACCACCTGAAGGAACTTGAAAAAAAGCAGTACGATGTCATTGCTAAAAGCAGGGGAATTCCCATGAATATGGTGGCAGAACTCAGTCGAGTGATATCGGCCATGGAGCCAAAGCCAGGACGTCTGTTTTCAAACAACGACGCGGTTTACGTGCTCCCGGATGTTTACGTTCATAAAGTCGGGAGTGAATACACGGTTTCCCTCAACGAGGATGGTGCCAAACTTAAAATCTCAGCGCTCTATAAAAAATTAATCGAGAACGACGATAAAAGTCAGGCGACTAATTACGTGCATGAAAAAATTAAATCAGCGCTTTTGCTGATTAGATCGATTCCACCAACGACAGCGCACCATTTTAAAGTGGCAGAAAGTATTGTCAAAAAACAGAGGGACTTTTTTATAAGGGGGCCTCGGGGCTCAAGCCCATGATTCGAAAGTGATGTGGCGGCAGACATTGGCATGCATGAATCCACCGTGAGCCGAGTTACTACGTCGAAGTACATGCACACGCCCCCAGGGAATTTTTGAGTTAAAGTATTTTTTTAATTCTAAAATTACCTCGGTAGGTAAGGGCGGCGCAGACATGGCCTCGGAGTCAGTTCGGGTGCTTCTCAAAGAAATTTTGACTAAAGAAAATCCTAAGAAGCCCTATTCGGATCAGAAAATTGTGGATCTCTTAAAGCAAGAAGGGGTCGTAGTGGCTCGAAGGACCGTGGCCAAGTACAGAGAAAGTTTAAAAATTCTCCCCGCCGGCCAACGAAAAAAAATATTTTAAAACATACAGCGCACGCAAACAACGAAAGATAACATACCAAAGGAGGTATATCTTGAAAATTCAGCAAACATTTAAACATCTAGATCACTCGGACGCTCTAGCGAAAGTACGTCGAGGACCAGCTTCACGGCCTAGATAAATATTTACTTAAAGACGGAAGCTGTCATGTCTTTTTCTCAAAAGATACCCATGGTAAGTTTTCTACTGAAATAACAATTCAAACTAGGGAAAAGTTTTTCAAAGCTTCAGACTCATCTTTTTGATGTTTATCAGTGCGTGGATCTTGTCATTGCTAAACTTCACAAACAAATCATGAAGGTTAAAGAAATTTTTACGTCCCACAAAAAGGTAGTTTAGTTAATTCTAAGACGGAGATACAATGTCCATACAAAGAAATTCAGGTCGTCAGTTTGATCAGCTTAGGCCTGTAAAGATGACGCCTCAGGTTTTGGATCATGCTGAGGGCTCTCTGTCTTAATCGAAATGGGTAACACCCGTGTGCTGTGTTCCGCCACTACGAAGTCCGTGCTCCCTCGTGGTTAGCAGGTACAGGCGCTGGCTGGATCACCGCCGAGTACGGCATGCTCCCCGCGCCACGGTTGAAAGGGTGAAGCGTGAAAAAGCGCAGTCCAGCGGGAGAAGTCCCGGAGATCTCTCGCCTGGTGGGACGGGCGCTACGATCCTGTGTGGATTTAAAGCAAATTCCCGACCGACAAATTATTTTAGATTGTGACGTGATCAATGCCGATGGTGGAACCCGCACGGCTGCGATTACGGGAAGTTTTGTGGCCTTGGCGCTGGCCTGCCAGAAACTAGTGAAGCTGTCGGAGCTTTAAAACCTTCCGATTAAGCATTATGTTTTCAGCGGTGTCGGTGGGGCTCACCGAGTCTGCGGGAAAATTTTCGACTCTACTGGATTTAAATTTTGAAGAAGATTCTGACGTGGATACCGACATGATTTTGTGATGAACAGTCATGGGCAGTGGAACCGAGTTCAGGGAACAGCCGAGAAAAATTCATTTTCAACGGATCAGCTTTGTCGATGTTAAACCTAGCAAGCAAAGGCTGCCGAGAACTTTTCGTCGAGCAGAAAAAATAATTGGAGGTTTCTTGATTCTATGGGCCGCTACCGGCATAAAGGAAAGCTCGCTGAGTTTAAGCAGTTTTTTTCAAACACACGTTAAAGGTGCAGGGCCAGGAAGAAATTCCTGGCTTTACTCAAAAGCCAGAAACAGGAAAAACTTTTTTTTAGAGAACGCCCTCATCAAGGCGAAGACTTTAAAATCGGTGAGACCCCGATTTTTTTGTATTTGGTGAAGATTCTGGAATTGAAGTCGAGGGGCTCAACAACAACCCTGGAATTTTTTCAGCCCGCTTACGCTGGGCAAAACGCCAGTGATTCTGAAAACAATGTGAAGCTATTAAAAATGCTCCAGCTTCGATCGCCCCAAAACAGAAAAGCCGGTTTAGGTGCTGCTTGGTGGTCCTTCCACCCGCAGCTCCAGCGCGCGCCAGCTCCGCCGATGGCGCCAGCTCCGCCGTCAGCGCCAGCGCAACCAGTACCAGCTCCGCCGTCAGCGCCAGCGCCGACTCAAACGTCAGCGCAACCAGTACCAGCGCCGACTCAAACGTCAGCGCCGCTAACCAAGCCGCCGAGTGGATTTTTGAAACCGAGCTCAGGGGTCAAATCGCCTCCATGCCTAAAGGAAACCTTGGCTTTTGGCTACGATCCTATTTTTATTCCCGAGGGGGAGACCAAAACCCTGGCAGAACTGGGCCCCGCTTTTTAAATTAAAAAATTCCCACCGCTCCTTGGCCTTGGCCCAATTTTTAACAAGCTCAAGGGTGAGAAGCTCATCCCATGACTCTCTTAATCCCATGACACCCTCCATGTTTTTTGGTAAGTGTTAATCACAACAAAAAATAAGGGGGTCCTTCGTGGGTGAAATGATGGCTTTTCTCTGGGAGCTCAAGCTCGGCGTTAGCGCTTCAGGTAGGAAACTACTTCAGGTCCCTCTCGGTCGCAGTCTCATTGGCACCTTCGCCGATGGGGAAATTCGAATCGAAATTAAAGAAAGTGTTCGGGGAAAGTCCGTCTACGTGATTGCGAGCTGTGGCCCACCGGCTAATCACAACTACATGGAGCTTTTTCTCATGCTCGATGCTCTAAAGAGAGCTTCGGCCAAGCAGTGACGGCGGTGATTCCCTACTACGGCTACGCCCGGCAGGATCGAAAATGCTTCCCGCTCTCCCATTTAGCTAATGGCATGGCCGATCTTTGGCGGCGGCAGGGCTGACCGGGTGGTTTCGGTGGATTTACATGCAGCGGCAAATTCAGGTTTTTTTCAACTGCCCCTTTGATCACCTTTTTGCCACGCCAACCTTGGCGAAGGCCTGTAAAATATGATCGGCTCCGGCGAAGAGTTCGTGGCCGTAAGTCCAGATGCGGGCGGGGTCGAGAGAGCCCGAGCTTTTGCTAAGCACCTGGAGTGTTCGCTGGCTATTATCGATAAACGACGTTCTGGACCAAACGAGGCTAAAGCCATGCATTTAATCGGGGACGTGAGGAATAAAACAGCCATCATTTACGGATGACATGATTGATACGGCGGGCACTCTCATACAAGCAGTTGACAGCCTTATTAAAATGGGGCAAAAAGGGTGTTTGCTGTTGCTACGCATCGGTTCTGTCGCCCCCAGCGGTTTTCTCGAATTGTGTCGAGTCCCCTTGGAAAAGGTTTTGGTGACAGACACGATTCCCTTAAGTGTAGAGGGCAGCTCAAACCTCGCGGTTTGAGGTGGTGACCATGGCCCCCATGCTTTCGGAAGCCATACGACGAATTCACACGGACGATTCAGTGAGTTCACTCTTCGACTAAGTTTTTTGAATTTGAGTGGTTTTAAAATTAGCAGTTTGAAAGTTTTCGAATAGGAAGGATTTTTTATGAAACAAAAAATTGAAATTAACGTAGAACCTCGTGAGGCTGGTCGAAGTAGGGCTCGTCAAATGCGAGTGAATAGTAAATTCCAGGAGTCATGTACGGCGCTGCTAAAAACACTCCCGTGCTTGT
>JAJTWR010000150.1:0-12427 GCA_021613335.1 Whitmania pigra
TCTTAGCAGTTGGATTCATGGCAGTTCGCTCCTCTTGCGCGACGTCAAAAAGCAACGACGGCGCTCATTTCCGAACCCCTTAACGCTTATGAACTCAATGCCCTCTGGAAAATAGATAAATACTATACCTAGTATTTCGCTGGTTTCTATGATGTGCTTCTTCCGGTCAATTTTCAGCGCAAGGCTTATGGTTTTGTCGTTCAATTCGGTTTGATCGCGTCATATTGCTCAGAATTTACAGCAAAAACACGCATCATTTCTTCCTATGATTGGCACCAAATTTTCTATTTGCTGCGTGGCATCCCCACCGCCATCCTCTTCAGAAAGAGGGGGGAATGGTAAAGTAGGGCGGAGCATTGGCGCTGCTTTCCGGCAAAACTGAAAACGGGCTGCAACCTTGGTGACGTTCCGGGTTTCCGGGGACATTTCGCGCCGTCGGAGAAGGATGTCGCTTTAAGTGCCAAGCCGCGCGCTTTGCACGAAGGTGCCTGCGCTCGTGTCAACGCAAAGTGTAGCTGATCGCGCGGCAATTGCCGTTCCTTACCCTTCAACCGCGAACGTCACACAGGAATGATGTTTCTTGGAAATGATGTTTCTTGGAAGGAAGCTATTGTGGAACAGCAAACTGCACATAAGTGCCGACAGCGCGCCTCACGCCCCACCACCCAGCATCCGGAAATCGCCTTTGCCAGCGTTATCGGCACGACGGTCGAATGGTACGATCTCTTCGTGTTCGCGACGGCTTCGGCATTGGTTTTCAACAGGTGGTGTTCTTCCCGAGCTTCGATCCCATCGTTGGCACCCTGTTGGCTTTTGGCACCTTCGCCTCCGCTATCTCGCCCGCATCCTTGGCGCGGCGCTGTTCGGCCACTTCGGTGATCGCCTCGGCCGCAAATCCATGTTGCTCTTTCCCTCGTCATGATGGGGCTTGCGACCTTCGCCATCGGCCTGTTGCCCAATTATGCGAGCATCGGGATCTGGGCGCCGATCCTGCCTGCTTTTCCTGCGCGTCATGCAGGGGCTGGCGCTGGGTGGTGAATGGGGCGGCGCCGTTCTGATGGCGGTCGAGCATGCGCCGGCGCGTCACCGCGCGCCTTTATGGCTCCTGGGTCCAAATCGGCGTTCCGGCCGGACGCTCCTGGCAATATGGCCTTCTTGGCGATTGGAGCCCTCCATGTCGAGCGAGGATCTGCTCGCCTGGGGCTGGCGCATCCCGTTCCTGGCCAGCATCCTGCTCGTCGGCGTGGGGGCCTATGTCCGGATCGTCACCCGCGGAGACCGCCCGCCTTCGCCAAAGTGAAGGAGCAGGGCCGCAACCGTGACGATGCCGTTCTTCGAACTCCTCAGGAAATCCTGGAAGACCGTCATTCTTGGCGGCGTGGCCACCATGTCGACCGGATCGTCCTTCAACCTCATCGTGGCCTTCGGCCTCACTTATGGCACCCAGGCGCTGAAGATCTCGCGCAATGAAATTGCTTCATCGTTCTGCTCGCTTGCGCGGCCTGCATCGTGTTGTTGCCGCTGTTCGGCTGGCTTTCCGATCGCATCGGTCGCCGCGCGGTTCATTCTTGGCGGTATCGTCGCCGCCGAAGCGCTCGTCGCCTTCCCGATGTTTTGGCTGATGGATCCGCAACCTTCGCGGGGGCACTTGCCGGCTACCTGCTGATGATGACGGCCTTTGCCGCCAACTACGGTCCGATTGCGACATTCCTGGCGGAACTCTTCGGCACCAAGGTTCGCTACTCCGGTCTTTCGATCGCTTATATGCTGTCGGCGTTCTTGGCCGCGCGCTCACTCCGATGATCACCACTTGGCTGCTATCCGCGACCGGCAAGGGTTCATCGGTCGCCTGGTACATGATCGGCACGGCGTGCCTCTCGGCCATAGCGCTGCTGGCGCTGTCTGAAACGGTGAAGCGGGATCTCGCCGCTTCACATTGATCGGCGAGCAAGGCCAGAACGTCGCCAGCCATGCCTGCCGACGTCATTTGCGCGAGGAGCGTACCGTGAGCATTGACGAATCCATCCGGCTGGCCCTGGAGCTTCTGGCAGAGGTGGAAACCGCGACGATCGGCCATATCCGCAGCGAAGGGTTCATGGTGCCGCAGGTGCAATGCCTTAACGACGGCATTAGGGTTGTCGGGCCAGCGCATACGGTCAGTTTGCCCGGCGATGATGGCGCAGCGCTGTGCGCGCCCGTCTCTGATGCAAGGCCCGGTGATGTTCTTGTGATCGAGCGGCTTGATGACGAGCGGCATGCCTGCTGGGGCGCGGTCATGACAGCGGCAGCCCGGGCGGCGGGCATCGTCGCGGTGGGTCGACGGGCTATGTGACGGATGCTGCCGCCATACGCAGCTTCAATCTGCCGGTCTGGTGTCGTGGTCGCTCGCCCCTCACCACGAAAATTCGCGGCGGGGGCAGGCGTCGGCGGTGTCGTCAGATGCGGGGGTGTGGTTGTGCGGCCGGGAGACATTGTCCTGGCCGACGAGAACGGCGTTTACGTCGCCTCGCCAGGTGAGGCCCTGGTGGCCGCGCGTGAAGCGCTTCTCATTCAAGCGCGCGAACCGGGCATCCTGGCGCGGCTTGAAGCCGGAGAGACCTTGGCGGCGATCTACGGACCGCCACCAGGATTTGGTGCGCGGGAATAAGTTGGGCGAGATTGGGCTCGATTTGTTTTGAACAGATTCGGGGCGTTTTCTAAGTAGATTGCTGCCTCGGTTATGCGGCAGCACTCTGTTCTGGGTGCATTTCCATCACCGGCACCGCCACGATGACACTACCATCGGCCGATATACGCAGCCAGATCCGCTCGGCCCTAGAAACGCTGTTGGGCAACGGCAGCAGTGTATATGAGGGCATAGCGTTGGTTTCCCGCTAAACACCGGTTAAGAGGGAACGAAGCGAGAATTATGTTAGCATCACGCCGACCGGTTGATGCCGAGGCGACGCATTTCACGATAGATCGTGGACCGACCGATCCCGAGCTGTCTTGCGGCTTCTGCCGGTGAGGACTTTGCTTCGACCAGCGTGATGGCGGCATCCACCTTGGCCTGATCGAGCGGCTGGCGGCCGGGGCGCTTCCCCTTTGCCCGTGCCGCCGCGATCCCATCCTTGGTCCGTTCCGAGATCAGGCGTCGTTCGAAATGCGCGATGGCGCCGAAGACGTTGAAACACGAGTTCGCCAGCGGCCGAGGAGGTATCGATTTTCTCCTCGAGGCTGAGAAGGGCAATGCCGCGTTCTCGCAGCATGGTCACTGTTGTCAGCAGTTCCGCCAGAGAACGACCCAGCCGATCGAGGCGCACGATGGCGAGGGTATCGCCCTTGCGGGCATAGGCGAGAAGATTGGCGAGGCCCGGCCGCTCCATGCTTTTGCCTGACTTGATATCGGTGAACACCTTGATGGCGCCGACCTGTTCAAGGCGCATGGTCTGGCCGGCGACATCCTGATCGCGCCGGTCGAGGCGCGCGCTTACCCGAGAATGTCCGCCATTTTAACGTCTCCCAAACGGACGTTCCGTGGACACGACCGCAGATGCGCATCAGGCCCTGCCAAATTCGTCCATAAACTACGTCTCTTTATGTCCCTTCATCCATAGCGCAGAAACGGCCTTTTATGGACGGTCAGAGTGAGGGATGGACAGGAACAGATTGCTGACCGACGTGACCGACGACACGGGTTAGTCAACATTCCGCAGGACCGCGACGAACTGGTCCGGCTCTACACATCCGGCTCTACACATTCGAGGCCGCCGATCTTACTTTGATCGGGGAGCGGCGCGACGATGCCAATCGCCTCGGCGTTGCTGTGCAGCTCGCCCTTTTGCGTCATCCCGGTGTGACGCTCGCGGGCTGGCTTCAGGGTGGAGTTTGCCGTTCCGGTCGAGCTAGTCTCGTACCTGGCCGAGGTTCTCGATCTTCCTGCACTGGCCTTCTCCGACTACGCGGCGCGGCGCAAACCATGACAGCCATGCCCGAGAGCTGGCTCAAGTCCTTGGGCTCCGGCTTGCTCGTCGCGGCGATATCCCGATGATGATTGACGCCGCAGCCGAAGCTGCGCGGCACGGATCGTGGGCTGCCGATCGCGGCCGGGATCATTGCAGCCCTACGCGCCAGCCATATCCTGCTGCCGGCACTCTCGATGATCGAGCGTGCGGGACTTGCTGGCCGTGCCCGCGCCCGCAAGGCTGCCATGCAGGCGCTCGTCGCGCCGCTCTCGGAAAATACAATCTACTGCTGTCGATGCCCTGATCGTCAGGGACAAGGCGCTCGGCATGTCGCGCCTTTCCTGGCTCAAGGCTCTGCCGGATGCCGCCAGACCCGATCATATCAGCCTGCTGCTGGAGCGCCTGGCGTTCGTTCGGGATCTCGATCTGCCAACGGCAATAGCCGCTACGGTGCATCCCGATCGGGCCCGACAGTTTGCTCGGGAAGCGCGTCTTTCTCCGGCCTATCTGATAGAGCGCTATACGCCGCTGCGCCGGCGCGCGATGCTGGTTGCCTATCTTGCCGATGCGGAGACTCAGCTTATCGACGCCGCCATTGCGATGGCAGACAGGTTGATCCGGCGGGCTGTTCACGCGCGCCAAGGCACGACAGGCAAGGAACTATGTCGGGACCGCCAGGGATGTGGCCCGGCTGATGGGCCTCTTCCAACGCACGATCGACGCTCTGGCCAGCGCGGTGGAAGCCGACGCCGATCCGATCACCGTGCTCGACAACAACATTGGATGGGTGACGGCTTTTGCGCGCCCGACCCGAGATTGCCGCGCTTGCTGCCTCTACGGGGGAAGATCCCCTCACGCTCGCCGCGGACCGGTACCCTATGTTGCGCAAGTTCGCGCCTGATCTGATCGAGGCTCTGGAGTTCAAGGCGGGCAAGGGCGATTCCCGCACTCTTGCCGCATCACGACCCTGAGAACGCTCTACCGGACCGGGCGCCGCCAGGTACCGACGGATGCACCGATGCCCTTCCGGAAGGAATGGCGCAAATCGTTGTCCAGCCTGATGGCGGATCAGCCTGGGACTGTCGTGAATCTTGAGCTTGGGGCCATACTGACGCCGATGGAGGGCGCATATGGCAATCAAGAAGGACATACTGGATCAGCTTCTGTCAGGGCGTGATCCGAAGGACGTTTTCGCCAAGGATGGCCTGCTCGACGATCTGAAGAAGTCTCTGGCGAGCGGGCGCTGAACGCCGAGCTGGATGATCATCTCGAGGGCGAGGCTGCCGCTGGCAATCCGAACCGTCGCAATGGCTTTTCGAAGAAGACGGTTCTGACCGAGACGTCGAAGCTGGATCTACGGATCCCGAGGGACCGCGAGGGTAGTTTCGATCCGAAGCTGATCGCGCGGTATCAGCGCCGGTTTCCTGGCTTCGATACGAGGATCATCTCGATGTATGCGCGGGGGATGACGGTGCGCGAGATCCAGGGCCATCTGATGGAACTTTATGGCCTCGACGTCTCGCCGGACCTCATTTCGACGGTGACCGATGCGGTGATGGAGACCGTTGCGGAGTGGCAGAACCGGCCGCTGGAGACGAGCTATCCGCTTGTTTTCTTTGATGCCATGCGGGTGAAGATCCGCGACGAAGGGCTCGTTCGCAACAAGGCGGTTTATCTCGCCTTGGGCGTGCAAGCCGATGGCACCAAAGACATTCTCGGCATCTGGATCGAGACGACAGAAGGCGCAAAGTTCTGGCTTCGGGTGATGAATGAGCTCAAGAACCGCGGCGTCGAAGACATCCTGATCACTGTCGTAGATGGGCTCAAAGGTTTCCCGGAAGCCATCAATGCGGTGTTTCCGCAGGCGCTGGTCCAGACCTGCATCGTCCATTTGATCCGGCACAGCCTTGAGTTCGTCTCATGGAAGGACCGGAAGCCGCTCGTGCCAGCCTTGCGCGAGATCTATCGGGCAAAGGACGCAGACGCTGGTTTGGAGGCCCTCAACGCCTTCGAAGTCAGCGATTGGGGCAAAAAATATCCCGCCATCACTAGGGCCTGGCGCCGGAACTGGGATCGGGTGATCCCGTTTTTTGCGTTTCCCGAGGCCGTTCGGAAGATCATTTACACCACGAACGCAATCGAGGCGCTGAATTCGTCGCTCCGCCGCGCCGTGAAAATCCGGGGCCATTTTCCAACCGACGAGGCTGCGATGAAGCTGATTTTTCTCGTCTTGCGCGATGTCACCAAGGAGTGGAAAATGTCGGCTCGCGAATGGACCGAAGCAAAGTCCCAATTCGCGATCCTGTTCGAGAGCGGTTCAAAATCGCATGAGGCTCAACCCGCCCGAGCACAAAAATTTCAGATAGTCCCGATCAGCCGCCGGCTTTACGAAACGGCAGTCCTTGCGCATTTGCGCAACACAGCTGCGTTCGGGGGATGTCTATGTCGAGCGCTCCGCGTCCTACCGACGCTTCGACGCCTATCTGGTCCCCTCGGCGGAGGCGGCATCCATCGCCGGACACCTCGGTTTATCGAGCACTCCGGAACGCTGGCTGGCTGACCGTGGTCAGGAACTCGACGACCGGCTGAAACGCTTTGCGCGGCGTCTTGCACGAGGGCAACTCGAGGGTGTCGCGCTGATTGACGGGCGCCTGTCGATATCTCCGATCCGGACAACGCCGGTCCCGGAAGCAGAGCACCTCGCCCAGCGACTTGACGCGATGATGCCACGCATCCGTATCACGGAACTCCTGCATGAAGTCGCCCGGCAAACCGGATTCCTCTCCGCCTTCACCAATCTGCGCACGGGCGCTTCCGCTCCCCATGATAACGCGCTGCTGGCCGCGATCCTTGCCGATGCGACCAATCTCGGCCTTGCCCGCATGGCGGCCTCAAGCCAGGGCGTCACACGTGATCAGCTGATCTGGACCCGGATGCCTATATCCGCGAGGAAACCTATCGCGCGGCTCTTGCGACCCTCATCGACGCCCACCACAGACTACCGATCGCAGCCGCGTGGGGTGAGGGAACCACCTCGAGTTCGGATGGACAGTTCTTTCGGGGCGGCCAAACGCTCCACTCCGGGTGGCGAGATCAATGCCCGGTATGGCGTCGATCCCGGCTTTTACTTCTATACCCATGTCTCCTATACCCATGTCTCCGATCGTCACGCCCCGTTCCACGTCACCGTGCTTTCGGCAGCCACGCATGAAGCGCCCTATGTGCTCGATGGGCTTCTGCATCATGGGGCATCGCTTTCCATCCACGAGCATTACACCGACCCCGGCGGGGCGACCGATCATGTCTTCGCGCTTTGCGCGCTGCTCGGGTTCCGGTTCTGCCCGCGCCTGCGCGACTTCCCAGACCGCCGTCTCGCGTCGCTGGAAAGCCCTTCAACCTATCCAACCCTGCAACCCCTTCTCGGCAAGCGTATCCGTGCTGATATCATCGCCGCGCATTGGGACGATATCCTCCGCCTCGTTGCCTCGCTCGGTTCGGGCCACGCCATGCCCTCCGCGATGCTCAGAAAACTCGCGGCCTTCGAAAGAAAGAACCAGATCGATGTCGCCCTTCAGGAAATCGGCAAGATCGAGCGCACCCTGTTCATGCTCGACTGGCTGGAGAATCCCTGCCTCCGCCGACGTCGTCAGGCCGGGTTGAACAAGAGCGAGCAACGCCCTGCCCTGACCCAGGCCATCTGCACATTCCGGCAGGGGCGGATCATCGACCGCAGCCATGAGGCACAGCTCTATCGGGCCTCCGGGCTCAATCTCGTGATCGCGGCGATCGTCTACTGGAATGCCACCTACATGAGCGACGCTCTGGCCCATCTCGCTGCCACCAGCCAGGTCGTGCCCGACCACCTGGTCGCCCGTACCTCGCCGGTCGGGTGGGAGCATATCGCCTTCTCCGGCGACTTCCTCTGGGATCGTGCGGCGCAGACAACGGCGCGCAAGGCTCTCATCCTGCCCGCCACCTACCGCCGCCTGAGCAACGTTCCTTCTACGTTCACCCCTCGCGTTGTTTAGCGAGAAACCAACGCTATGCCCTCAACTCCAGCCGCATATTGGGAATGGCATAGGCCAGGTTATCGGCGCCTTCCACGGATGTTACATCAACACCGTTCTTGACCATGCCGCCTTCGAAAGGCGTGCCCTCGGCAATGGATTGTCCGACGATATGGTGCTGCCAAGCGACCACGTTCCCGGCGGCATCCAGCCCGGCTTTCAGGCGATGAACATAGGCAGGGCGATAGCGACCGGCGCGGGTGTCATCTTCACGCGTCCATTGAACGCGTACCGGCCTGCCATTGGCAGCCTTCGAGATGGCAACCGCCTCGGCGATGATATCGGCATCGGCCACTGCGCGGCGGCGGATGAATCATCACGGCGGAGGGTAGTGGGTCAGTTTGAAATTTGGGTAGTGGGTCAGTTTGAAATTTGAAGCGCGGATTTTTTGTAAGGGCCGCGTTTCGTGGGCTTGGCCTCCGCGTCTTCTACCAGTTTCACAAGATCGCCAATCTCCCAAAGCCGGGCGGTAACGCCAGCCGCCATTGCGGGCGTGGTGCGCAGGGTCGTGTGAAGCCGGACGAAGTTATAATACATCATGTGGAGCGCGACCGCGTAGGCGTGGTTCTCAACCTTCTTCGAGAAGCCATCGGTAAGGCGAGTGAAGCGGCGCATGTGCATCCGCATGGTCTTATTCTGGCGCTCGGCAAAAGACGTGCTGACATTGCGCCATGTCGGGCGAACCCTCGATGCGGGTCTTCTTCGCACCTGTGCATTCGGCGGGTGCTGTAGCGGCCCTTGGCGCTCTCGGTTGAAGGGCCATACATCTTGATCAGCATGGCGTAGTCGATATCGCCGCCGAATGCGCCCTCAACGGCTTCGAGATACGCCTTGTGGCCGTCGCTGGTCAGTTGAACCCGATTAGCGAGGCGCGAACGCAGATCGTCCATGAATCGGATCGCGCAATCGCTATCCCGGCCACCAACGAAATAGGACACGATCAGCTTGCTATCGGCGTCAATGGCCGTCCAAGTCCAAGTGTCGCCAGCGCCTTCTGGTGCCGCTTTCGCAGCGGCAACGTTCTTTTGTTTGGCATAGGTGAACGACCAGATTTCATCGACCTGAACACGCTTTGCCTTCACGTCCTGCCACATTGGCATCGTGGAAGGCCATACACGCCTTGCCAGCATCCACCAGCAGCTTGATTGACCGTGTTCTTGCTTGCGCCCGTGACTCGAGTAATCGCGCGGATGGATTGGCCTTCGCAGAGAAGGTGAAGGATTTGGGCGCGGGTGGCGGCATCAAGCTTGTTCATGAATCCTTCATTACCATCTCCATATAATAAGTCAAGCATTTTAGTCATTTTGCCTTTTTGCGCAAACATGATATATCGGGGGAATGACGATGGCTGATGATGACGTGCGCACGCCAGGACAATTGATTACCGAGCTTCTCGATGAGCGCGGTTGGTCAAATCGCGTCTTGGCAATGGTGCTTGGCATTAGCGAGCCGATTGTCAGTAAAATGGCCAGCGACAAACGTCCGATGGACGCTGCAATGGCTTCACTTTGGAAGATGTCTTTGGAGTTCCGCACAGCGGTTTTTGGATTTGCAAGGAAGCTATGATCTGGCGAAGGCGCGTATTGAAGCAAGGCCAGACCCCAAGCGCGCAATCCGCGCCCAAAATCTACGGAAACCTGCCGGTTCAAGAAATGGTCAAGCGCGGCTGGCTGGAAGCGGAAGATGCACGCGACCCACAAATTATTGAAGCGGCACTTTGCCGATTTTTCAAAGTTTAATCGCCTCGAAGATTCATCTGCATTTGCTTTTGCCGCAAAAAAGACAGATGGCGGGCGAGAGCCGACTCCAGCTCAATTGGTCTGGCTCCACAGAGTCAAGACCATCGCAAGCGAAATGCTAATCGCGCCATTCTCCCCAAAGAAAGTTGATGAAGCTATTAGCAGAATATCGCTTTTGCGCGCTCACCCTGAACACATGGAGCGCGTCCCAAATTTCTCGCAGAATGCGGTATTCGTTTTGTGGTGGTTGAAGGGCTTCCGGGTGGCAAAATTGACGGCGTATGCTTCTGGCTCAATGAGCACAATCCGGTAATTGGCATGTCTATTCGTTTTAACCGGATTGATAACTTCCTATTTGTCTTGCGCCACGAGCTTGAGCACGTCCGCAGGCGGGACGGAATGCAAACCCATTATTGACATTGACGTTGGCAATCAACCCGACAACGAGCTTGAAAACAGGAGCGCTTAGCCAACGAGGCGGCAAGGGAATTTGCGTTCCCAAGCGAGATATGGACGCATTCATTGCTCGAAGGCGCCGTATTTTTCCCGAGCGCGATTTGATCGGCTTTGCAAAAGTGTTGAGGGTGCACCCCGGCCTAGTAGCGGGGCAACTTCAATTTCGCACAGGTAAATTCGCTCATTTTCGGAGCCACTTAGCTAGCGTTCGAGAGTTCATCTTGCCCACCGCCGAAATCGACGGTTGGGGGGAATATTCACTCTATAGAGACGTAAAGGATCGCGGCCATGGCCGGCAAAAAGCAGCTTCAGAAGATCATCGCATTGTATCGCGCCATGACGGGCGAGACCGAGCTGACCCCAAAAAGATCGCCAGCTTTGCGCTGAAGAATGGCGTGGAATTGCCGCGCCCCAAAGACCCATTGGAAATGTTGGCGCAGGAGATAAGTGTTGCAGCTCGTGAAGATCTGCGGCGCGATGAAGGCACAAAGCGCACATACCGAGCGTATCATTCTTTGCCCATTGAGCACGCTGACGGTCAAACATCATTTGTGTTCGTAGACATTGAAGACGCAACGCGCCCGCAAATGCACCGTTCGCTCAACCGGCGACGTGAGCAGATGGTGGGGGATTGCCGTTCGGCTGATTGACGATGCAGACCGCTGGAATTCGCAGCATCCAGAGGTGGAGCCTATCCAAATTGCGCTGGACTTCAGCTATGATGTCGATGCGCAAGGCGAGCGATGCAATGAAGAAGAGGATGAAGACGCTAGGGACTATCTGAAATTTTGTGCTCGGGGCGGGTTGAGCCTCATGCGATTTTGAACCGCTCCTCGAACAGGATCGCGAATTGGGACTTTGCTTCGGTCCATTCGCGAGCCGACATTTTCCACTCCTTGGTGACATCGCGCAAGACGAGAAAAATCAGCTTCATCGCAGCCTCGTCGGTTGGAAAATGGCCCCGGATTTTCACGGCGCGGCGGAGCGACGAATTCAGCGCCTCGATTGCGTTCGTGGTGTAAATGATCTTCCGAACGGCCTCGGGAAACGCAAAAAACGGGATCACCCGATCCCAGTTCCGGCGCCAGGCCCTAGTGATGGCGGGATATTTTTTTGCCCCAATCGCTGACTTCGAAGGCGTTGAGGGCCTCCAAACCAGCGTCTGCGTCCTTTGCCCGATAGATCTCGCGCAAGGCTGGCACGAGCGGCTTCCGGTCCTTCCATGAGACGAACTCAAGGCTGTGCCGGATCAAATGGACGATGCAGGTCTGGACCAGCGCCTGCGGAAACACCGCATTGATGGCTTCCGGGAAACCTTTGAGCCCATCTACGACAGTGATCAGGATGTCTTCGACGCCGCGGTTCTTGAGCTCATTCATCACCCGAAGCCAGAACTTTGCGCCTTCTGTCGTCTCGATCCAGATGCCGAGAATGTCTTTGGTGCCATCGGCTTGCACGCCCAAGGCGAGATAAACCGCCTTGTTGCGAACGAGCCCTTCGTCGCGGATCTTCACCCGCATGGCATCAAAGAAAACAAGCGGATAGCTCGTCTCCAGCGGCCGGTTCTGCCACTCCGCAACGGTCTCCATCACCGCATCGGTCACCGTCGAAATGAGGTCCGGCGAGACGTCGAGGCCATATAGTTCCATCAGATGGCCCTGGATCTCGCGCACCGTCATCCCCCGCGCATACATCGAGATGATCCTCGTATCGAAGCCAGGAAACCGGCGCTGATACCGCGCGATCAGCTTCGGATCGAAACTACCCTCGCGGTCCCTCGGGATCCGTAGATCCAGCTTCGACGTCTCGGTCAGAACCGTCTTCTTCGAAAAGCCATTGCGACGGTTCGGATTGCCAGCGGCAGCCTCGCCCTCGAGATGATCATCCAGCTCGGCGTTCAGCGCCCGCTCGGCCAGAGACTTCTTCAGATCGTCGAGCAGGCCATCCTTGGCGAAAACGTCCTTCGGATCACGCCCTGACAGAAGCTGATCCAGTATGTCCTTCTTGATTGCCATATGCGCCCTCCATCGGCGTCAGTATGGCCCCAAGCTCAAGATTCACGACAGTCCCCGCTTAATCCGAATTTTTTCCAACGAGCCTCAGCCGCGCGCGTGCAATCTCTGACCTCTGCTCTGGGGTCAGGATTTCGCGCCTCGCAGCGCCACCAATATCTCCGCCTTTTTTCGCGCGAACCTGCTTGGGTGTTGGTGCGGTAACTTCC
>JAJTWR010000152.1:0-12071 GCA_021613335.1 Whitmania pigra
CATCGACCGCCGCTGCTCGCGCTCGCGGTTCTGGCGGAGCGCGGCCGGAAAGGTGCTCACCATGGCCGAGGTCGCGAGGGCATTTTCAAGCATGGCGTGCTCCATAGAAAGCCGGTCGCCCCCGACGCGACGACCTCCGCAACAAGCTGCAGCGCGCGTTCGCCGGCTCCGACCTCGAGGCGGAAGTCGCGCATCTGTTCGAGACGATGCCTGGCCTTGGCATCCGGCTGATCCTCGAAGGGATGGCTCAGGTGTTCGGCCTGGCAAAGGGGCGCCATGAACCTCGTCGAAACGAGAAATTGCACCGATGATCAAGGTTGTATAACCATTGACCTCGTGGCCCTTAAAACGAAGGAACCCGAGATGCTCACCATCAAGGCGGCCGCCGAAATGCTCGGCGTAAGCGAGCAGACCCTGCGCCGTTGGGACAAGTCGGGCAAGCTGCGCGCGCGCCGCCACCCGATAAACGGATACCGCTTATACCCTCGCAACGTGGTGTCGGGCCTCTGGAAGCAGATCCACGCGACGGGAGCCGCGCAATGAAGGCGGACAATCCTCAAGCTCCTGCTGCAATCACACGCTGATGGCGATGAGTCGTCGTTTCGGAAGGCCGCGTTGCAGCTCGCTGCCGCCGAGAGCAGCGCTGGGCACGTCCGCGTCGCAGACGAGATCCGAGCCATCATTGCCAAGATGCCCGCGACACGGGCGCCAAGGCGGGGCCGATCGTCGACATCGCGGCCCCTCGCGGTGAGCTCGCCGACATCCTCGAGGGAGGACATCGCGACGAGCGCCTGCGAGACATCGTCTTGCGTGCTGAGGTACGCGACTTCTTCTGCGCGTGATTTCGGAAAACCGCTCTCGCGGGCGCCTGGAACGGTTCGGCGTGTCGCCTCGGCGCGGCTCCTCTTCACGGCGCCCCCGGCTGTGGAAAGACGCTCGCGGCCGCCGTGCTCGCCGGCGAAATGGGGCTGCCGTTAATGACTGTGCGGTTCGACGCGCTATTTTCGCGTTCCTCGGTGCGACCGCGGTCCAGCTCCGCGCGATCTTCGCCGAGATGCCGCGTCGCCCCGGCGTCTACCTCTTCGACGAGTTTCGACTCGGTCGCGAAAGCGCGGGGCGATTCGCAGGACGTCGGCGAGATGATCGCGTCGTTACGGCCTTCCTTCAACTCGTGGACGCCGACGTAAGCGGGAGTCTCCTTGTCGCTGCGACGAACCACGTAGACCTGCTCGACCGCGCGGTGTTCAGGCGGTTCGACGTCATCTGTGCCGTTCGAGAAGCCCACTCGTGACCAGCTCGTCGACCTCCTCAGTTGCGCTTGGGAACGATCGGCTTGACGGAGGCGCAGGCGAACGAGCTCGCCTCACGAGCGGACGGTTGGAGCTTCGCGGATGTCGCGCGCGCATGTGACGACGCGGTTCGGACCATGGCCCTCGACGATCGCGAAGAGGTCACCGAGCGCGACGTCCTCACGCGCCTCGAGGAGCTGAAGCGACGCGAGCTTCCGGCCGGGGGATGCCATGGCCGACGAACGGTTACCGCCCTCCGCGGACGTGTCACCTCGGTCGAGAGCTACAAAGTCCGCAGCGTGGCGGGTCGCCGCCGAAGCTGCCATCCCTCGATCCGCACGCGCATAGAACGAGACTCACCGTGCAGCTCGACACCATCGAGCGACAGGTTCAGGCGCGTGCGGTGACCGCGCGTGACGAGATGGCAACCCGCGAGATCGTCGCCGTTCATCCTGCCGTCGGCGCGAAGCTGACGCCGGAGCAGCTCGACGACGTACGCGAGGATGCACGCCTCATCGGTGTGGTTCCGGAGAACCGGAGCGGTGCTCCTCGACGTGGCCAATCCGCACCTTGGGTACCTACGGGAGAAGCTCGACGCCTTCGCAGACGATGCGCGATCGAGAACGAAGACCGAGAAAGACGGAACCACCACGGTCCACCGCGACAAAGAGCGCGCGATCGCTCCGGTAGACAGCATTGGCCCGCGCCGCTGGACGACGTGCGCGGTCCGAGTCTTCGAGCGGAGCCCCTCGTGGCGGATCGTCCATACTGGTTCGAGATCGCGTGCCGCGGTGGTTATCGCCGCCAGCTCTCGGAGACGGAAGCGAGCCGCGCGCAGATCGCTCGCCAGCTCCATCGCGCGGGTGCACCTCACCAACGCCTCGATGAGTTCATTGGACCGGAGCGGTCTACTTTTTCGTGAGACTCACACACCAACAGCTCGATGCGCTGCGGGCTGCCACGGACTGCATCTACGAGGTGGAGGCTTGCTCCGCCGCCGCTCCGAGATCTTCGATTACTCGAGGATTGTCACCACGAAGGATGTGAAGGACTTCTCGTACAGGCGCCGGACACGGACGCGCCCGCGGTGGTCATCCTCGACACGGGCATCGCAAACCGGCCATCCCCTGCTCAAGCCGGCGATTCTCTCAGCGACCACGGCGAGCGAAGTAATCCGTCGCCCGAGGACACGAACGGGCACGGAACGAAGATGGCTGGCGTCGCCCTGTACCGCGACCTCGGCGCCGCCATTGAGCGCGGCAGCGCGGTCGCGCCGCACTGGCTCCAGAGCAGCCGGTTGCTGGTGCAGCCGGGCCAGGGCACGGCCTCGGATGACAACTACGAGAAGTGGCCGGTCCTGACCCTCGGGGCGGTCCGCTCCGCTGAAGATGCCCGACCCTAGGCCGCGCGATCGGGTGTTCGCACTCGCCATCACGAGGACGATGCAGGATCCACCTCTGGAGGGCCTCGTCCCGACGCTCTGGAGCCACGCCATCGATCAAATCGCCCACCACGAGGGCCATGGGCGATTGCTCGTCGTCTCCGCCGGGAATGCCAGGTACGACCAGTGGCTGGCGCTCGCAGAACAACATCCGCAGCTCCAGCTCTCGGAGAAGATCCACCAACCCCGCGCAGGCAGCAAACGCGCTGACCGTGGGCGCGTTTACCGCGCGCGTCGAGCTTCCCGGATCGAAGGAGTATGCCGAGGCACAGGTCGTCGCGAAGCGGCCGGGCGGCGTCTCACCGTTCACGAGCACGGGCCTCACGGGAAACGAGTGGCCGATCAAACCTGACGTCGTCATGGAAGGCGGGAACCTCGCGATTCTCGGGCTCGCTTCCCGACGCGAGCGTCCCGACGCTGAGCGCGTTGACGACCAGCCATCGGCATGCGCTTGGGCAGCCCCTCGGCCAGATCTCGATGACGAGTGAGGCCACCGCGCGCGCCGCCCACCTCGCGGCGCGCATCTGGGCGGTCGAGCCCAAGCTCCACCCGGAAACGATACGCGGGTTGATCGTCCATTCGGCGTCCTGGACCCCCGAGATGACCACGCAGTTCGCCGGGATGAACGATCGTCTCCTCGCATGCGGGTACGGGTTACCCGACGAACGGCTCGCGCGTGAGTGCGCCCAGGAGCGCGCCACAATCGTCATCGAGGACGCGATGCCGAACGCGGTTCGTGGAGGAGGAGCCGAAGAAGAAGCCGCCCAAGCGCGCGACGACCAAGACCACGGAGCCCAAGCTGCGGCGCAAGCTCAAGCTCTTCGCTCCCGATCCCGAACGACCTGCTGGGCGAGGCCGATCCCGACGTCGAACTCCGCGTCACGCTCTCTTACTTCACCGAGCCGAACAAGTTCGGCCGCACCGTCTTTCACGGGCTTGACCTCAAGTGGGACATGCAGGGACCGCAGGAGTCGGAGAGGCGCCTTCCTCCAGCGTATCAAACGTCTTGAAACGACCCACCGGGGTTGATGGGAAGCGGCAGAAGGTCGCTACTACGAAGTCGTTCCCGTGGGATCTCGGCGTGCAGCTTCGCAGTCGTGGCACCGTCCAGAGCGACCGATGGCGCGGAAAGATGTCGGCGCTCGCCGGCGACAAGCTCATCGCCGTCATCCCAGTTCTCGGCTGGTGGGACCAGCGCCGCCACCTGAAGGTGCAGGGCATGCGCTTCTCTCTGATCGTCTCCGTGATCGGCCCGGGTGTGTACGGGCCATCAAGCCGAGGGTCGAGGGTCCGGCCCAGGCGGTTGAGGTCTGACGCAATCGCTCACCGACTTGGACCGAGTATAGGCCGTTATTGTTTGTCGAGCTTGGCCGGTATACTGTGCCAGCGTGAGGGGGAGCTCTTTCACGAACGGAGCGGAGCCGATGACGGAGCCTTGGGCCTCGGTCGATGACGTCGCGAAGCATCTCGGGGTGGCCAAGGACTCCATCTACCGGTGGATCGAGCACACAGGGTCTGACCGCTCACAAGATCGGTCGCCTCTGGAAGTTCAAGCTGTCCGAGGTCGACGAATGGGTCGCGCCCGCGGCGCGCACAGATGCCTACGATGGCGAAGGCAGCCAGGGCAATCGATGATGTCGACCGCCGAAGCCCGAAACGGACGACGACTTAAGCCGACGAGTCCGACTCGTGAAATCGTGCGTGCCGAACGGTTCGACGTCCGTCTGCGTTTCGGGTCGGCGGCCGAGGCCTCCCGGTATCTCCGAGCGCTCACGAGCCTGCTCGTCGGTGCGAGCACCAAGGTCACTACGACGCTAGCCACGGGCGCGCCTCGCGAAGACCTCACCCCTGAAGAGATCGCGGATCGGCTTACGCGCGCCGCCATCAACAAGCTCCGCTTCGCGCTCCGAATCGGCGAGCACGCGATCGCCATCGAGCTCGCCCTCCAGGGCTCGGAACCGGGTTCCGTCACTATCCGCGCTCCGTTCACGAGCGGCCCCGCCACCGCGCACCTGTGGCTCCAGTCCGACGTCGACGTCGTCACGCCCATTGCCGCGCTGGCGCTCCCGACCACCGCCTATGGGCTTGCCGTCGATGCTGCGCACGCGCTCGTCGGGCTCGCGCTCCGGTGTGGCGGCTTCGAGGACGGCGAAACTAACCGGCGACCATCCGCTCTCCTGGTACACGACGAAGCCGAATGATTTCGCCCAGCCTGTGCGCAGCACGCTCCGCGACGCCGTCTGGAGCACGGCGACCTCGGAGGGTGCGGTCGCCCTGTGGGTGAACGGCCACGCGCCGGCCTCGACGCCGCGCGCACCCGAGACCGGTTGGTGGGAGCAGTACGACCTGCTCACGCGTAGCCCGCGCGAGGCGCTTGACGAGCTGCACGCCCACCTCGCGGCGCAGTTCGACATCCCTTCGCGTGGGCCGTCGCCGAACAAGACAGCCGCCCCCGAGGGCAGCTTCGTCGTACCGCCCGAAGCGAGCGCCATCGCGCGGCTCGTGCCCGAGGCAGAGCGCGTCGTCGTCGCCGTCGACTTCGAACAGCCGACCTCGCTCGTCGCCGAGATGCTGCTGCACCTCTGCGCGCATCTCACGCTCGGTCACGTTCGTCCTGGAGATGGCTGGGGCCACTGGGATACCGCGACCTCGCTCTCGCCCACTCCGCACCGGCAGTGGGACCGAGAAGCGCGTGCGTACGTCGACGCGAACTTCGCCCGCCCCGTGCGCCGCGTCGCTTCGCTCGAAGAATGCAACCCGCGCGAGAAGGCCTGGCTCGTCTTACTCGATCACATCGGGCGCATGGTCGGCCAGACGCGCCCGCTGCATGCCGCGACGGAGCGTTACCAGGCCGCCGCCTACCAGCGTCAGGCCGCACAACGGCTTGTGGCGCAGCTCGAAGATTACGGCGGCGCGATGCTCTGCGACGGCGTCGGTCTCGGGAAAACCTATGTCGCGACGACCATCGTCGTTCAACTACGCTAACGCGTGGCGCGACCAACTCGCGGCCGCGGCTCGGACGGCGGTAGATGACCCGTTCCGCGTGACAGTCCTCGCGCCCAACTCCGTCGTCAGCACTTGGGCAGCGGGAGGCGCTTCCGACGCTCACCACGCACGGCGTTCCGCTCGCCACCATCCGCGTCATCTCGCACTCGAAGCTCTCGCGCATCGTGCCGTCGAGCGACATCCTCACGCGCGGCCGCGCGGGCATGAGCGATATGGAGCACCTGCTCCTGTCGGATCTCGTGGTGGTGGACGAGGCGCACAACTTCCGCTCGGTCGGCGCGCGCCGCACCACGGTATTGCGTGACCTCCTGCGCCTCCAGCCGCGCAAAGACCTGCGCCGCAGGGTGTTGCTCCTCACTGCGACGCCCGTGAACAACAAGTCTCGAAGACCTGCGCCAGCAGGCGGCGCTGATGTTCGGCAAGCCGCTCTTCTTCAACGACAACCTCACGCCCACAAGTACTGCACGCGCGTCTTCAAGGACGTCGAGGAGCGCGTCGCGAAGGCCATCAAGGGCAAGGGCGCGGCCGATGTCGCGGCGCTGCTCATTCACGGCGACGCCTCGGCGAAGTTTGCCTACGCGCCCGACTTCCGCGACGACGTGCAGTTCGGCGTGCAAGTGCCGCGCGTGGGCGACTACCTCAGGGAGCAGGAGAAACGGCTCACCGCGCAGCAAGCCGCCGTGCGCGCCGCCATCCAGAGCGGCCGGCTCCGGCCGAAGCGCCCGCGCGCATCGCGGTGAGCTGCTCGACCGCATCGTGGTCCAGCGCTCGCGCGCGCTCTGCAAACAGATCGAACGCGAGCAAGGCTCAAACGCGCGGCTCCTGTTCCGGCCCGATGCGTCCACACCCGAGAAGCTCGTCTACGAGGACGTACGACGACACCCGCGACGTGCTCGCGCGCTTTCTCCCGCTCTTCGACACCGAGCGCGAGCCCACCGACACGGACACGCCGCCGCTCTCGCTCAAGGTCTTACATGTGGGCCGACGTTCGCGACGGCATCGGCGACGCGGGCGAGGTTCTCGTCCGTCGTCGGCCTGCAGCGCGTGCTGGTGCTCAAGCGCCTCGAGTCCTCGCCCGTCGCGTTCCTCATCACCCTGCTCCGGCTGCTCGCGCTGCAGCGCATCGGCTCAAGCAGCTCGGCGAGCTGTGTTGCGAGGTCGGCGACAAGGAGCGCGAGAAGGCTCTCGCCGCCGAGCTGGCGGACCTCGTCGACGCGGTGAAGCCCTTGGAGCGTGAGCGCATCGACACGCTGCTTATCGGCGGCAAGGCGAGGGCGCGCGGCAACGATCTGCTTGAGCGGTGGAGCGGTGCCCACAGCGCGCGTGCTGCCGCTGACTGCGACGACCGCCACCGCCCCAGTTCGACCTGTTCGGACGAGACGACGACAAGTCGTCTGAGCGCAAGGAGCAGCTCGATCGTCTGTGGAACCTGCGCGAGCATCTCACGCGCGACTCTGGCCACGCTGCTCCGCGTAGCGCCCGGCCTCGCCGACATCGTCTTCGGTCGCTTCGCGCAGAGCGACTGGCCACAGCGCTTCATCAATGGCGGTCAGGAGGTCGACTGGCCGAAGTCTGCGCCGTGGGCGATGCGCATCGTCGCGGACGGCAAGCTGCGACGCCTGGTGCGCGTCTGCTGCGCGCGCGGACCGAGGGCCAGAAGGTGATCGTCTTCTCTCAGTTCACCGACACGCTGGCCTACGTCGACTCCGTGCTTCGGGCCGCCCAGGCGCTCTCGCGTCAGGAGTGGGCGCTCGTCAGCGGCCTGCTCGGAGCCGACGTCGGGCGCCCCGTTCGCCACGAGGACGTGCTCGCGCTCGTGGAACGCAGCGCCGTCGTCAGCGGCGAGAGACCGAAGACCGCGGACGCGGTCATCCACGCCTTCGCGCCGTTTTACCGTATCGGCCCGTCGCGCCCTCGCTTGCCCGGCGCGTCGGCCTTCGAGCAGCAGCAGCTCGATGCGCTGTGGACCAACGGCTGGACGCAGGCGCTCAAGCAGCCCACTGACGTCCTCTTCGCCACTGACGTTCTCGCCGAGGGCGTGAACCTGCAGGACGCAGCGCTTCTCATTAACTTCGACGTCCACTGGAACCCGGTGCGGATGATCCAGCGCGCGGGGCGCAATCGATCGCTTGAACCCCGCCATCGAAGAGGCGACGAGTTTCCCCGACCTCGAAGCGCTCGCGCGTGACCCTCGACGTCCAGCCGCCGCGCTACTGGTGGCACGCGCATGCCGGCGCCGGCGCCCGTCACCGTGAATCTGCTTCTTCCCGACGAGCTCGAGGCCGAGCTGCATCTCCGCGAGCGCATGCCAACACGACGCTCGCCATCGACTTCACCCTCGGACTCGAAACAGGGCACCGGCGCCGAAGCCGACTGGATGGCCGTAGTACCGCTATCAGGGCATTTCGGCGCTCAACGCCTGGCAGGGCGACCGCGCTATCGAGCAGATCGCGGGCTACCAACAACGCCTTCGCCGCCTGATGAGCGAGCGCGGCATCGACGCCGAGTGGCTCGCCGCGTGGAACGGCTGGCTCCGCGAGGTCGGCGGGCGCCAAGACGAGACCGCATCCTCGCGTCGGCGCAGCTTGGCCGTAAGGGCGGCGAGACCACCGTCTACACCGCGGCAGCTCCAACCGCGCCTGGTTGACGGTGTTCCGCTGGCTGTGGACAACGGCGAAGCCCGCGGACTCGCTGCTCAATTTCTGGCTCGCGCTCGACAGCAAGACCTTCCCCGCGGCGACACGCACCGGGCCTCGCTTCTCGAGGACGCGTCTCGCCCCATCGTGGCCGAGGATCTGCTCGCAGTCTCTCGCCGGCTCGTCGACGAAGACACACCGCGCTCGAAGAGCTGGACGACATGCGCCGGCCGCTCCTTCAAGGAGCCTCGGCCATCTCGGCAGGCTTCTTCGAGGCAGAGCCGACCGACGCGCCATCGCCGTCAGTGGATTTCGACTCCTTCAGCTTCGTCGCATCGACGAGGCTGCTTCCGTGACATCAAGTGAGGCCGCATGCTGAAAGAAGACTTCGTCCGCCGCATCCTCGACGGGCTGCCCCGACGCCCAGAAGGCGTCGAAGAGCGCGTCGTCGCCCGCCACGTCAGCGAGATGACGTCTTCGGCAGCGACGACACCACCACGCCGACCTCGATCCCCCCGCCCGCCGACACGCGCTTCGCGCAGCTCCTCTTGGAGGCAGTCTTCAGCCACGGTGAAGCGCAGGATCGTGACGAACTCATCCTTGGCGACCAGCGCACCAGCCGCCTGATCCCGAACAAGGGCCGCTACTGGCCGAAGACCATTGAGCGCCCGTTCCACGTCGTGCTTTTCGAGCTCGACAAGAAGGGCCGTGAGCTGCTCGGCGATTCCTTCTTCAACAAGAACGACTGCTCGAAGACGCGCTCCACCGCATCATCCAAGACGTCCTCGACGGCTTCGAGAAGAAGCGCACCGCCTCCGCGCGTCAGGGGGCGCAAACCGAGACGCTCGCCGTGTTCTCGATTGTCGACGACCGCAACTCGACCTCGGGCCGACAGCTCGTGTGCTTCGGCACCAAGAGCACTGAGACCAAGGCGCTCGAGGGTCTTCACGCTCCGCGAAGAAGTGCGCGACTGGGATCGCCCACTCGCCGAGGAGCACCTCAACCAGCTCTTCGAGCGCCACTTCAAAAAGCTTGAGAACGGACCCAAGTGGCAGGAAGCCTTCATCACCTTCTCGGAGCGTAAGAAAATCAAGGCGTTCCTCGCCGCATGCAAGAAGCCTTGGCTTTTCGACACCCAGCAAGAGTTGCTCACGACGCTTCGCACGGTGCTCGATGAGGTTGCGGGCTCTTTCGGCATTTGGAAGAAGGGGGCAAACCAAGACCGAAGAGTCGAAATGGACGAGCTACCGTCAAACCACGGCATCGGCGGCATCCCCGGCCCCCCCGGCGACCCCAGAAGCAAGGATTCAAAAACCCGTTACAGGGTGTGCGTATCTACGATCGTGATCGCCGATTGCTGGGGTTCATAGTCTACGTCGCCGCCAGCAAGGTTGATGTCGAGTCAATGCAGGCCGCACTCAAGACCTACAACCACTTTCACAACGTCATCGTCATCTATCCCGATCGCAATGAGCCGAAACTTGAGCTCTGGCAGGGCGATACGATCATTCGTGGTCGATTGACGGAGGGAACGCGCCGCAGCGTGTTCGACGGCGAGGGAGGCATCGTTCAACTCCTCTCGCGCTCTTTGTGGTTAGCAAGAGTGCCATTGAAAAGCCCAAGCAGCTCGCCACCGAACTGGCGTGGCGTGCGCAGCACTTGAAGGCTCTGGCCCTAGAGGAACTCAGGAAGGAGAATCGCGGCCCATAACGACCAGGGCCCGCTCAAGAAGCTGTTCGACACCTTCAACGCGGCGCTCATTACGTTGACTGAAGTGAAGTTCGCCGATGCCTACGCGCAGACCATCACCTACGGCATGTTGGCCGCACGCTGGATCACGAGTGACGACAGGAATAAGCCGCTATTTACGCGCAAGAACCTAAAGGACCTGCTCCCTGAGACAAGTGCGTTCTGAAGGATCTATTCGAAAAGCTGGTCAACTCGAACTTCGACAAGAACCTGTCGTGGCTACTCGATGACATCCCCAGCCTGCTCGCGCGCACCAGCGTTGCGCAGGTTTTCCAAGACGAGAAGCGCGATCCGTCGATCCACTTCTACGAGGATTTCCTCGATGCCTACGACCCCCAGGTACGCAAGGACCAGGCGTCTACTACACCCCGGACGAGGTTGTCTCGTACATCGTGCGAACTGCACACGCCTCACTTCAGAAAGACTTTGGCCTTCTCCTCGGCCTTGCCGATACGACCACTTGGGCCGCGTTTGCCAAGGCGAAGAAGCTCACCGTACCCAATGGCGTGGACCCGAGGGCACCCTTCGTCCAGATTCTCGACCCGGCGCTGGGCACGGGCACGTTCCTTCTGCGTGTCATAGAGGGTGATCCATGAAACTATGGAGGCCGAGTTCAGGAAGCAGGGGCTCGATGATGAGGCCATGAAGAAAGCGTGGGTGAATTACGTCCGCAAGGATCTTCTACCGCGCATCAACGGATTCGAGTTGATGATGGCACCTTACATCGTGAGCCACCTGCGCCTCAGCCTCGCGCTGTACGAGACCGGCTTTAAGTTCACGAAGAACGACCGCCTTCGCGTTTTTCTCACCAATACGCTCGAGATGCACACGCCTTCGCAGATGTCGTTCATCGGCGAGCACGTCGCTGAGGAGGCTAAGAAAGCGGATTGGGTGAAGGACAAAGCTCCGATTTCAGTAATTGTCGGAAATCCTCCGTACAAAGTGAAGCGAAGTGGAGCTGGGGGTGATGAGGACGAAGTAGTAATGGCCGGGTGGGTTATTGCAGGTTGCCCCGAATGGGATGCAGGAACGCCGATTTTCGAAGCCTTTCTTAAACCGCTTCGCGCAGCTGGACTCGGGGCGCATGCGAAGAACGTCTACGAACTCTCTTTATATTTTTGGCGGTGGGCAACCTGGAAGGTCTTCGATCGCTGGAGCGCGCCCGGAATCGTTTCTTTTATCAGTCCTTCGGCTTACCTAAAGGGCAAAGGATCCTCGGGCGTGCGCGAAGAACTCCGCCGCGCAGCCGACTCGTGGTCATCCTCGACCTTGAAGGAGATCTGCGAGGCACACGCAAGACAGACAACGTATTTATCGTCGTTCAGACTCCGGTTTGTATTGGAACTGCGATCCTCGCGAAGGCACCAGACCGTGCGTCTCCTGCCTCTGCCCGTTACAGCGAGTGCTCGGCACTCGAGAGGATAAACTGCGAATATGCCTGGAATGCATTAAGGCCGACATCTCGAAGTGGCCTCAGCCGAAAACCGGCTGGCAAGACCCATTCATAGTAGGCGGCTCGCTCGATGAAGCGTCGCGTGGGTATTCCGCATGGCCGAAAGTCACTGAGCTGTTCCCATGGCAGCACTCTGGAGTTCAGTACAAACGTAAGTGGCCCATCGCTTTGACGCACGAACAACTGCAGGCGCGCTGGACCGAGCTGCTCGCACGTACAGGAAACCGATCGTCAGAAAGCTTTCCGCGAAACGGGAGCTTGGACGATCTCCTCAACATTCAATCCGCTATTGGACAGAGTGTCTAAGCCTGCGCTGGCGACACTACTCCAGAATTGCGCCGCTACCTCGTGTGGTCCGGTACGGTTACCGCTCATTCGATAGACAATACGCGATTGCTGACGAGCGTTTCGGAGATCGTATGAGGCCTCCCCTGTGGGAGACATGGAGCGACAAACAAATTTATATGACCAGCCTTCTTTCCGGCGTAATTGGTATG